>APFE030462848.1:226758-298790 GCA_000404065.3 Pinus taeda | reverse complement strand
ATTTTTTAATGCATTAAAAAATTCGACGAATGAGATTAAGAGATATCTTGATCCTCATCGACGGTCGAGATCGTTTTGACGTGGATCACTCAAACTAGCCGTTGGGAATTTTTCATTTAAATAGGGTGCTAGGGGTCATTTGAGATCATATTGGATCTGAGTTTTGTGCTGAAGAAGCTCTCTTGTAAAAATTTTCTGGTGCTAATAAAGAAAGACTTTGGGGTCAAAAGCTTGCTGGTGTTACTCTCTTGAAGTGTTGTGAGCCATTTCATTTTCTGCATATTGTAATTTTCAGCCATTAATAACAGCTTAATGAAGAGTATTATTGAGCATAGGTATCTTGTTCACTTGCTAGGGTTTGAATGGTATTAGGGTTTCTGAAGTAATGGCAGGTATCTCTATTGCATTGGAGATCTAGTATTGTTTTTCCTCTCTTTATTGATGGTTAAAGTGAGCTGTGCAGGAATATTTTGTTGAAAAAGATCAGTGGGTGTTTGGGGAAGTTCTCGGCTGAACCAGCCAACTCCCGCAAGCATTTCTTGCAGAGCCTAGCTAGTTTTGATCCTGGGTTAACCATTTAGTTTATTTTATGATTTGCATGAGAGACTTCCTAAGTATTTTCATTAGCAATCTGAAGTTCTGAAAATATTTTGATGATAACTGACAAATCTGGCTTTGTAGAGCTAGAATTTTGAAATTTTTAATCGTTTTGCAGGGTTTCATTTTTAAAATTTTGCATATATCTTCCGGATTTTGTTTTCCATTTGTAGGTTGCAAGTCTGAGATAAAATCTGGTAAAAAATCAATTTTTGCAGGCTTTTAATTTCAGTTGCTTTCAAATTTGGAATTTATTTGAGAGGGTTTCATCCACAAAAGCTGAAGATAAGTGGATCAGGTAATTTTTCTCTGGAAATTCTCAACTGTCCAGACAAATTATTCCTGCACACATCAAGCAGTTAAAAGAAAACAAGAAATCGATTTGTTGCAGCAGTGTATTCATCAGCCGTCCAGCAATCTTCAAACGCACAGTGAGAAAAACATGGGCCAGGTGATTGTTGTAGCGTGGGTGTCAGGTAAAAAAATTTGTTTTCAAAACGATTCATCATTCTTTTCGTAAGTGCTAGGGTATTTATCCAAGAACTGCTCCATTAAATTGTTCGCTAGAAGTTCACCATCCAGAGCCCGCAACTGCAACTTATCGCCATTTGCAAACAAGTGTAGGCCTTTTCCGTCCACGCTGCTGCTCCTTTTCAACGTACCCTTCAGCTCCGACACCTGCATATAAACACCGCAAATTGCACATCGAATTTTTCACAGTAACGAACCAGGTGCGTGCGTGAGTTTCCCAGCCTACGTGGCTATTTTGCTGCCGCCGTCGAACCTCAGAGCCCGCACGCAAGACACACAACCGCATTCGATTTTTATGTATGTCGTGGGTTTTAAATTGTCATAGTTATATGCGTAGGTTGATGTTAGCGTAGGTTTAGAAAAATTTAAAATCAAAAATTGATTTCATTTTTTTTTTCTTAGTTTAGTTTGTTACATTTCGATTTTTTTTAATTTTAGTTTTATTTTGTTTAAAATATATATGCGTCAGTTCTTTCCTTTTGATCGTTAGGATTTAAAATTTTTAATATTTCTTTTTAATTTCATTTTAAAAAAAGGAAAAATTCATAAAAAAAAAGGTTTAGGGTTTTTTAATTTTGATTTTTTTAGTTTTGGTTAAAGTTAGATTAGATTTTTTAGCTTTGTTTTGTTTTGAAAAAAAAAAATCATAAAATTTTTAAATTTTTTTTTTAAATCATAAAAAATCATAAAAAAATAGAAAAAGACTTTAAAAATTCCTTTTATTTAGACTTTAGACTTTAGATTAAATTTTAATTTTTTGTTTTAGTTTAAATTTTTTAAGTTTTAAAATTTTATTTTATCTGAAAAACCATCATAACATTTTGGGAATATTTTGGTCAGATTCGGTCTTGGCTCAAGCGCTTATCATATTTTACTTTTTCCTGTTGAGATTAAGATTTTGATGTGGAATTGATGTTTATCATGCACGAATGATCACTCTAAAGATTTGTTACAGGAATATGATATCTGGTTAATGTTCAAATTTACATGGTTGTATCTTTCGAAGTTTATTTTTTTTATTGCCAGATCATTGTGAATTTACTGGATATCTTGCATTGTTCAAAGTTATTTGATGATAAATGATTGTTGTGTACGGTTTACATTTCTGCAACATTTAGCAAGTAATCGTTTAAACACCAAACCCATAAGGCACTGGTCCATCAAATTAAACAAATCCATTTAGTGCTTTTCTCTTTTGTGTCTCCCAAACCAACTGGTTCACAGTTGGTCTTCCAATTTCCTACAGGGTCTACCCCCCTTAGCCATGGGAGACAGGCTTAAACGGAGAGATCATGGATCAGAGTGACAACCTCTGATCTGAGCGTTGTCGTGACGATCTGTGCGACAATACTACCCAAAATCAACACCCCCTCTTAGCGAGGTATGTGCTCTAGCAATACTTCCCAATAGAAGTATCACACTGATCGATCCTTTGCGTTGTTGATGCTCAGCCTGCTGCCCCTCATCTATTGCGCTGCTGCAACCTATACTGTTGCCCATGACACTGCCACTGTCACTGCTACACTTGTACTGCAACTCCCTCTGAATATGCTGCATCATGTTGCCCATAGCACTGCCACTGCTAACTACTGCATTGCAACTCCCTTTACTATCCGCTTCTGCTACTGAAACGGATTCTCAATCATCCCCATCTTCTCCCTGAAATAAACAAACTTTGTTCTTCCTAGAGCCTTGGTGAGAATGTCAGCCACCTGTTCTCCTATCGAGGTGTATTGTAACTGTATTGCCCCTCAGTTGACACAATATCTGATAAAGTGACACCTGATGTCAATGTGCTTCGACCGATCATGAAAAAATCGGTTCTCAGAGAGTTTGATGCAACTCTGATTATCACACAAAATACTGGTCACTTCCATCCTTCTCCTGAATAGATTCACAAGAAACTTCCTAAGCCATATGGCTTCACACAATGTTGTGCTTGCTGCCATATATTCAGCTTCACTTGAGCTACGAATTTTTGTTTCCTACTACACCAGAAGGTCATTCCTGATCCAATGTTGAAATAGTACCCAGTGGTACTTTTTCGATCTACAGAACTTCCAACCCAATCTGCGTCAGTGAACCCACTCAGCCTGATGTCATTGCCTTGGGTGTACATTAGTTCATGCTCGACTATTCCTCGTATAAATCTGAGAACATGCTCGGTTGTCGCCCAGTGTGCCCTCTTTGGTTCCATCATGAACTGACTGAGGGTGTTGACAGTGTAACAAATGTCTGGCCTGGTATTGACCAGATACATCAGGGACCCTATGAGCTGCCTGTACAAGGTGGGATTGACTTCTTTATCTCCAGATGCATCAATCTCCTTCCAATTGGTAATCATTGGAGTAACCTGTGAAAATTCTATCACTGCAACAACTGATTTATTTTAACTACTTATTTGCCAATAAGTTATTTATGAAAACACTTCAGTAAACATTAAAATAAATTCTGCTGTAGATATCACACCATAATACATAAACAAACCCATGCACAAGAGTCACACATCAACACATATATTTTGGACAAATGTCCTTGGAAAAAACCAATGCGGGAAAACTGGTGCAGCAGAGGAAGATTTTATTATTCAGCAATTCTTCAATACAACTGGGTGCCAAACTGACTCACCCAACATAGAACAAGTTCTCCAACACTTCTCCCAACCTCAACGTCAGGATTTCTAGCCTCTACACAACTCCTAGACCTACTGCGTCAGCTCCTACCTCTCTGTGTCAGCACTGGGCCTCTCCGCGTCACCCAAGCAGGCCTTCCAGTGACTACGCAGTCTGTTATCTTTGCGTCTTCCTGAGAGACTCTGCGTCTGCCTCTCGAACCTCTGCACTGGTCTTTTGGTGTTGATCCCGACTCTCTGTTTCATACCCACTACCTCCTGCTGCTTTCTAGACCACTAGTTCGAATTTCTCATCTAACCTTGCTCCAAAAATCAATCTGACTAGTCTCCCTCAGTCAATTCTCCAACTGACCCTCAAGCCTCTTCTTATACTTTTCTTGTTGGTCCTTCAATGATCGAGATTAAATCTCTAATCAATGGCTAAGATTAGATTTGGATTGATTCATGACTTTTGGAACCTTCTAACCCAGTTTTATATCAATACCCATTAATATTTTATTTTTCCTAAGTTTAGACACTTAGGAACTCCGTTAAAAATATTAATTATTTTAATATCTCCCAAACCAGTTAGAATCTGCCCAAACTATTTCTGGGTCTTGGAGATCTCATGTGCTTTAGCCTCTCCACCAATTTTCATGCTTAGAGCACATCCGATGCTACCCTAAATCAACGTTCCATCTTAGCGAGGATTGTGCTTTAGTAATACTCCACACTAAGCATTACTCTAATCATATGGCATTGGTACCTATGTTGATGCTAAGCCTCCCTGCCCAAAATCCTCTGCACCATTGGATCCTTTACTGGAGCTCCCTCTGCATTCATGCTACTGCTAGTCCATCTTCCCAACACTACATCTGCACTGCAACTCCCTCTGCATCTGTGTTGTTGCTAGTCCTTCTTCCCAACACTGCATCTGCACTGCACAACTCCTTCTCATCTAGTTGCATCATGCTACTGCTGATTGCTACTACACTGAAACATTATACCCATTTCTGCTATTGAAATGGATTCTTTATCATCCTCATCTTCTCCCTAAAATAATCAAACTTGGTTCTTCCAAGGGCCTTGGTAAGGATGTCTGCCACCTGTTCTCTTGTAGGAGTGTAGCTCAACTGTACAGCTCCTCGTTGGACATAGTCTTTGACAAAGTGACATTGGATATCAATATGCTTTGACCGATTGTGAAACACTAGATTCTCGGAGAGCTTGATGCAACTCTAATTATCACACATGATTCTGGACGCCTCCATCTTTCTTCTAAATAGGTTCACAAGCAGTTTTCTAAGCCATATGGCCTTGCACGAAGCTGTGCTTGCGGCCATATATTTTGCCTCTGCTGAGCTCAAATCCACGAATTTCTGTTTCCTACTGCACCAGCAGGTCATTCCTGATCCAATGTTAAAACAATACCCAGAGGTACTTTTCCGATCCACTAAACATCCTGCCCAATCTGCATCAATAAATCCACTCAATCTAATATCCTTACTCCTGGTGTATAAGAGTCCATAATCGACTATTCCCTGTATATATCTGAGAACATGTTTGGCTGCTACCCGATGCGCCCTCTTCGGTTCCACCATGAACTGACTGAGCGTGTTGACAACATAACAAATGTCTAGCCTGGTATTGACTAGATACATCAGGGACCCTATGAGCTGTCTATATAAGGTGGGATCAACATCCTTGTCTTCTGATGCATCAATCTTCTTCTAGCTGGTGATCATTGGAGTAGCCATGGGTCTACAGTCCTCCATCCTGAATCTCTTTAGGATTTCTGTAGCGTATCTCCCTTGCCCAAGGAACATCTCCCCCTTTTGTTGCCAATTTTCCAACCCCAGGAAATAATGCATTCGGCCCAAATCCTTCATATCAAATTCTGTGGCTAGATTCTTCTTGCAGTCCTCGATGAACCTGGATGATCCTATCAGGAAGAGATCATCCACATACAATACTAAGATTAGAGGTTCATTCTCTACAATCAGATAGTAGAGATTTGGATCTGCGTCACTCTTGACAAATCCCATCTTATGCAAGTAGCGATCGATTCGACCATACCATGCTCTAGGTGCCTGTTTCATCCCATACAAGGCTTTCTTCAATCTGCATACATGAGACTTCTTCTCATGTGTCTCAAAGCCATCTGGCTATTCCATGTATACCTCTTCTTCTATCACCCCATTCAGAAATGTCGTTTTGACATCCATTTGATGAATCTCCCACCCCATCTGTGCTGCAAGAGATATCACGGTTCTAATAGATGTATACCTGGCTACCGGGGCGAAGGTCTCTTCGTAGTCAATTCCTTCCTTCTGAGCATACCCCTTAGCCACAGACCTAGCTTTGTATTTCTCAACACTGTCGTCTGCGACGTATTTAATCTTGTAGATCCATCTTGAACCTATCACTGATCTGTCTTGAGGCCTTGGCACTACCTCCCAAACATCGTTCACCATTATGGAGTTGTACTCCTCTACCATCACATCCAACCAAACCTGATGTTAAGCTACCTCCTGAAAACTGGCAAGCTCCCCATCCTAAGCTATTAATGCCTGATATTTATCTGGTTGTTTTCGCTCCCTCTTATTGTTCCTTGGCGCACCGATGAAGTCCTCTGCATCTCGCAGCCAGCAGGTGCTTTTGTTAGCTCCTCCTCGTTGTGTGATTCTTGCTGATCCGAGGAAGAATTCTTTACTTCCGTTGCTTGAAGAGGTTTGACCAACATCTCCTCTTTTGACTACTCCTTGGAAGGCATTTCTCGAGATTTTTTGAAAGCCTTGTCCTCCATGAACTTCACATCTCGTCGAACTACTACCTTCCTACTCCCTGGAAGATAGATTCTGTATGCCTTAGCATTCTCACTATATCCCACTAGATATCCTTTCTCTGCAGTTTGATCCAGCTTCTTCCCCTTTTCCTCGGATATCCAACAATATGCTAAGCTCCCAAATATCCTGAAATGACTGACTTGAGGCATCTTCCCTGTGAAGACTTTCTCTAGAGTAATCTTGCCCAATGCTTGATGAGGAGTTCTATTCTGAACATAGATTGTTGTGTTGCATGCTTCTGCCCACAGGAATTTTGGCATATCCTGATCATACATCATGGCCCTAGTTGGTTCTACAATAGTCTTGTTCTTCCTTTTTGTTACTCCATTCTACATCTAATTGTAAGGAGCTGTCCACTCTCTTCTGATGCCCTCCTTAGCACAAAAATAAGTGAAGTCCTTATTGACATACTCTCCACCATTATCTGAGCTCAAAACTTTTATTTTCTTACAAGTCAAATTCTCCACCAGAGCCTTGAACTCTTTGAATCGACAGAAAACTCGTCCTTGGTTTTCAAAAAATAAATCCAAGTTTTCCTTGAGTGGTCATCGATGAAGGTGAGGAAGTACTCCGTACCACTAAGAGCTTTAGTGGACATAGGTCCGCAGATATCTGAGTGTATCAATCCTAGTACACTCTTAGCCCTATTCTTACTTCTAGGAAATGTTGCTTTAACATACTTTCCCAGAGTACATCCTCTACATACATCATCTCGTTCCGTACTAAGATTCGGAACTCCTGTTAGAATGTTTATGAGAATTCCCAGAGCCCCATGGTGCAAATGTCCCATTCTTTTGTGCCATAGTTCGTTCAAATCCTTGTCTCCATGACTGCCTATTAGTGTCGTTGGTGATTGTAGTTGTAGTATGTACAACCTGTTACTTTTGATCCCAATCTACACTTTCTTTTTCCAGCTCGGGTGTTTGACGTATACTTTCTCCTTGATGAAGAAAATGTCATAGCCTTTGCCTTGAAGTTGCGATACGGAAAGTAAATTCATCCCCAATCCTGGTACATGCAGCACATTGGTAGCATGGAACCACTCTCCCGTTTCTGTTTGAAAAACTATGGTACCCCTCCTTACTGGAGTACACCTTGCCTTGTTCCCCATGGTGATCTGAAAGTTCATCCTCTCCTCCTGATAATCTGAGAAACATTCCCAAATTCCCGTCATATGCCAAGAGGCTCCACTTCCTATATACCATACCTCTGATGATGCAAAGCTAGTCACACAAGCCACTTCTTCTTCCAGCCTGGAAGCCAACATAGAGAAATCGAAGTTACTGTCTCTTCTGCAATTTTCTAAAAATCTGTGCGAGTCTCCTTACGTAGATGCCTCTGCATCATGGTCTCAACCCATAATTGATTTTCCCTTCTTGTCTCTGATTAATTGCTCTGATACCATGTGAAAATTCTATCACCACAACAACTTATTTATTTTACCTACTTATTTTCCACTAAGTCATTTACGAAAACCCTTCAATAAACATTAAAATAAATTCTATTGCAGATATCACACCATAATACATAAAAGAAAAGAACAAAAAAAAACATGCACAAGAATCAAACATCAACACAGATATTTTGGACAAATGTCCCCAGAAAACCCAATGTGGGAAAATCGGTGCAGCAAAGGAGGATTTCATTATTCAACAATTCTTCAGTACAACTGGGTGCCAAACTGGCTTACCCAATAGAGAACAAATTCTTCATCACTTCTCCCAACCTCAGCATCAGGCTTACTAGCCTCTACACAGCTCCCAGACCTACTGCGTCACCCACACAGACCTTCCAGTGACTGCGTCGTCTGTTGTCTCTGCGTTTGCCTCTCTAACCTCTGCACTAGTCTTCTGGTGTTGATCTCGACTCTCTATTTTGTACCCACTGCCTCCTACTACTCTCCAGACCACTAGTTCGAATTTCTCAGCTAACCTCTCTCTAGAAATCGAACTGACTAGTCTCCCTCAGTTTGTTCTCCAACTGACCCTCAAGCCTCTTCTTATACTTTTCCTGTTGGTCCTTCAACGATTGAGATTAAATCTCTAATTAATGGCTAAGATTAGATTTTGCTTGATCCATGACTTTTGGAACCTTCTAGCCTAGTTTTATATTAATACCGATTAATATTCTAACTTAGGAACTCCATTAAAAATATTAATTATTTTAATATCTCCCAAACCGGTTAGAATCTGCCCAAACCATTTATGGGTCTTGGAGATCTCATGTGCTTTAGCCTCTCCACCAATTTTCATGGCTAGAGCACATCTGATGCTACCCCAAATCAACATAGCCATAGGTCTACAGTCCTGCATACTGAACCTTTTCAGAATTTTTGTAGCATATCTCCCTCATCCAAGGAAAATTCCATCATTCTGCTATCAAACTTCCAACCCCAGAAAATAATGCATTCGCCCCAAATCCTTCATGTCAAATTATGTAGCTAGGTTTTCCTTGCAATCTTTGATGACCCTAGATAAACTTGTTAGAAAACGATCATCCACATATAACGCCAAAATTAGAGGCTCATTCTCTACACTCAGATAGTAGAGGTTGGGATTTGCGTCACTCTTGACGAATCCCAATTAGACCTCAGACCGTTTGGTGTAGGAGTCCCAGCAATGGGTCGTACGGTAATTCCTTGACCGCGATTTCGCACAGAGGCAAGTAAGATGTCATTGTTGGTAGCAAGGGTGTGACAGCTGCGGCGAGTCAAGGAAAGTGCATGAGAGGTTCTAACACATGGGGAGTGAGGTGAGTGCACCTCTTGGAAACCTGTAATAGTACTCGGCTTGGAAGGGAACAAACGAGCAAACATGCATCACCAGCTGGAAAGTAAGATAACAAGCAATCCAAAGTGATGTTTAAACCAACAACATATCTGCAACAAGATTCATACAATTGCATACAAAATAGTTCATACACAAATGCATAAGTTAAATAACATACATTGCTACAACAACCAGAATAGTCCAACTACAATAACATATGCATGAAAATGTGTTGGCTTTGTTATATTAAGAAGTGTAAGTTCCAGTCATACAATACATGCATGTTCAACCACTAGTTCCAATAGTGGAACGTTACAGCCACAACCGCCTGCTCCTCCACAGAGATACACTAGCTTTGTGCAGTGGAGAAGCCAAGGCGTGTTACAATACTCTCCAAGCTTTCTCTAAGATACTCCTATTGAAGCTTGGTTGACCAAAAGCCTCTACAATAAGTTATGAGGGACTAGTTATAGCAAAGGGTAGGGTGGCCCTTGACATTCCCCTTTGTGACAGTTCATCTACCCTCATGACTCTTCATCTACTCTATCACTGTTACATCCAACTTTCAACACTTGAACTTACACTTGACAAGACGTTACATTACAATGCACATGTAACCATGGGAGACAAAACGGCTTGAGCAAGCCATGCAAGACATCACTAACACTTGGACCGTTGTGGTGAGACCAACTCTTTGACATCCTTGTGATGGTCGATAGGGGTAAATTGACGCCAAACTTGTTCGTCTGTGATGGTGTCCATGCGCTCAATGGTGACATCTTGCTGAAGCGAAGTCTTGCCTTCGTTGCATCCAGGTACACTGGTATGGCTCCTCTGTCCAACTCCTCTGATAGCATGCACATGGTCATCCTGGGTGCGGCCGAACCAACGACATGTTGATGCATAGTGTCTACGCTAATCTCCAAGCATGTGCTGGTGGCCGTGGGCATCAACTTGTCAAAATACATGTTCAGCTCCAATTGGACTTGCTTCTTGTCTTCAACTCGATGAGTGTGAAAAATGGGTGAGATCGCATGCGTGTGCACAGTGACATGCATGCTGCTGAATTCCCTTGCATGCAATCAATAGCATTACTCACCTTGTCTGCTCTGTGCCAGCTGTTGGGATGGATCCATAACTTGTACGGGCGCAGTTTAATCTGTCTGTGCATGTTGTGCCCTATGTTGTACCTGTAACTGCTGCAACTCATTCTCTCGTTTATGCAGCTCTTGTTCTTCCTTGAGTTGTTGCTTCAGCACATGCAACTCCTTCTCTGTTTTGTTCTCTGCCTTCGCGCGATCATCACGGCATGCTGTCACCTCATAGCCTTGATCTCCAAAGTTTCTTTCATGAGAAGTGGATCTGCTTGAGCTTGCAACTTTGTTCCGCCTCTGTGTTGTCACCAACCTTCCTCTTGCATCTGTTGCGTGCAGGTGTGTTTCCTTCTGCTGCTGCTGATGGTGCTGATTGTTGTGATGTCATTGCCATTCATATTGATATCCTTGTCCATGAACAACTTGATGTATTCATGGGTAGGCAAGTTCATAGACACTTGATCGACTGTATCCCCAAGTGTGCTATGAACGATGTCTTTGACTCTGCTCTCCTAAAAGCCATTGTCCCTGCACTGCTAAGAGGCAGACGAACGCCTATGATACCTCGGGACATAGCAACACTCATGACAAGTCAGTCGAAAACAAAAAAAAACTGAAGGACTGACATGCAACATACGTGTGTGACTGATCATGAAGGTTGCGCAATTTTCACTGAGAGGCTGGGAGACTAACTGCTAAAACTACGCAAGGCACAGTTCGAGCTGTCAAAAGGTTGACTGACTGTTGGAACTGTGCAATTCACAGTCTAGCCTGGCCTGTTGAGGACTGAAACTGCGCAATACGCAATTTCAGTCAACAGTGACATGCAACCAGCAAACTCCACTACGCAGTTTCTAGGGCCAATAGGACACTGCCTCCAAGAATTGCGCAATGCATGCCTGGAGGTCAGTGCCTAGCTAGAATTGTGCAATTTCTGGAGGGAAGGCAAAGCCTTCACTTCCAGAAATGCGCAGTGCTAGCTAGGCAAGGAACGGTATGGGCCAACGCAGCCCAGTCTGGCTGACGGGCGTCTGAAAACATGAGAAGTGTGAATGCATGATGAGATGAGTGCAAACAAGAGTGAATGATGATTCATGCAAAAAACAAGCGCAGGATTCAGAAAAAGGGAAAGCATGCATGTGTGTGAAGCAGGTCGTCGCAACAACGACTATCCATGCAAAACAGTGTCATGCATGTGATAGCATTGAGATGCGAACGAAAACTAAAACGGTGCTTCTACAAGCTAACATGCATAAAAACGACAGCAAGCGCTCACTAAAATCAAGCAGACAACAATCACACAAAGCGAAACACAAAAAGCAACATAAATGCAATAGAAGACAAGAAAGGCGGGCTTACCCCAAAACAGCTGAGTTTGATTGTGTTGACGACTCCTAGATGCAATGTGGGATGTCAGAGCTGCAAGGTCGATGTGAGGAATGAGCTCTATAGCATCCAATTGATGAGTTTTGATAAAATCGAGGTCGTGACGCACATGCCACAAATATAGGAAAAGCGACACTTGGCGGGAGTTTTCTGAAATGATCCTTGCATGTAACCTCCAGCTACTAAAAATAGATCCCTGAATCAAGGGATGCCTTTGCATGCTGCCTTGGGAGAAGCAGTCCATGCATGAAAATTAGTTTTGCTCGGTCCTGGAGGGAATTGGTCAACTTGAAGGCACATGCATCGGTCTGCTTAGCAGAGGGGAAAAAATGCACATTTCTGGGAAGGAGCTGGGATGGCTGCCCAGAGGTATTGCGCAATTTCTAGGCAGAGCAGCTGATTGCTGCCCAAAATTATGCAATTTTTGGGCTGAGCAGCCCTGCTGGGAGGAATTACGCAATTTTTCTAGTGAACAATGACAAGCAGATTTGCACAATTCTGGATCCTAGCAAGCTACCAGATAGAATTGTGCAATTTCTAGAGGGAAGGCTAGTTTCCCTCCAGAATTGCGCAATTTCTTGAGGGAGTTGCTCAGCATGCAGCTGGACCAAGTCTGGTGAAACAATCTGTGAGGGGAATGTAACAAGTTTTGATGGATAGGCTATCATTCTGCAAGAAAATTTCTGAAGCTTGTGTGCTTGACAAGGCAAGACATGCTGCTATGAAAGGTTGGTAGGGAGGCTCCAAAATGAAGCTAAGGCAAAATTTTGGAGGGTGGTTATAGCCGCTACAACAACTTCTTCTTCTATCACCCCGTTCAAGAATGCAGTCTTAACGTCCATTTGTTGAAAACCCCACCCCATCTTTGCTACAAGGGATATCACGGATCTAATAGAAGTATACCTGGCTACTGGGGCGAAGGTTTCTCCATAGTCTATCCCTTCCTTCTCAGCATACCCCTTAGCCACGAACCTAGCTTTGTATTTTTCCACACTGCCATCTGCAGCATATTTGACCTTGTAAATCTATCTTGAACAAACATCTGACCTGTCTTGAGCCCTAGGTGCCACTTCCCGGACATCATTGGCCATTATGGAACTGTATTCCTCCACCATAGTGTGCAAATTCTATCACTGCAATAACTGATTTACTTTTCCTACTTATTCCACCATAAGTTATTCATGAGATCACTTCAATAAACATTAAATAAATATTGCTGCATATATGACACCATAATACAAAAACAAACATATGCACAAGAATCAAACATTGACACAGATATTTTGGAATAATGTTCCTAGAAAAGCCCAATGTGGGAAAACCGGTGCAGGAAGGGAGGATTTTATTATTCAACAATTTTCTAGTACAACAAGGTGCCAAACTGGCTTACCCACAGATAGACAAATTCTTCAGCGCTTCTTCTAAACCCAGCATTAGCTCTACTAACCTCTGCATGGCCTGAAACCCTTTGCGTCAGCCTGTTGAGACTCTGTGCAACCTCTCTAGCCTTCTGTGTCAATCCTGCGGCCTCTGCGTCGATGACGCTAGCCCTACTGGCTCTGCGCAGTCTCTGCTGCCTCTTTGTGGCTCCCTCTGGCCCTGCGTCTGCCTTTTCTACCCCTGCACTGATCTCTTGTCTCTCTATTCCGTACTTGCTGCCTCATGATTGCTCACTAGACCATTGGTTCAATTTCTCAGCTAACCCCGCTTTAGAAATTGAACTGACTAGTCTCCCTTAGTGTGTTCTCCAAGTGACCCTCACGCCTCCTCTTCTTTTCTTGTTGACAAATCAACGGCTGAGATTAAGTTCCTAATCAATGGCTAAGATTAGATCTAGTTTGATCCATGACTTTTGGAACATTCTAACACAATTTCATATTAATTCACATTAATATTTTATTTTCCCTAAGTTTAGACTTAGGGATTACATTAAAAATATTAATTATTTTAATATGTCCCAATTGTTTAGAATCTGCCCAAACCCTTTCTGGGTATCGGAGATCTCATGTGCCTTAGCCTCTCCACCAAGTTTCGTGGCTAGAGCACATCCGATGCTACCCCAAATCAACACTCCCTCTTAGCAAGGAATGTGCTTTGGCAATACTCCCAACTGAGCATCACCCTGATCATCCAGCATTGGTTCCTGTGCTGATGCTAAGATTTCTTGTCCAACATCCCCTGCACTGTTGTATCCTGTATTGCTGCCCATGGCTCTGCCACTGCTACTGCCACTATTGCATCTGTATGACAACTCCCTTTGCATCTGCGCTGCTGCTGGTCCTTTCTCCCAACACTGCATCTGCACTGCAACTCCCTCTTCATTCGTGCTGCTAAGACACTCATTTCTACTTCTAAAAGGGGTTCCTTACCATCCCCATCTTTTCCCTGAAGTACTCAAATTTTGACTTTCCAAGGGCCTTGGTGAGAATATCTGCCACCTGTTCTCCTGTAGGAGTGTAGCTCAACTGTATAACTCCTCATTGGACACAGTCTCTGACAAAGTGGCACCGGATATCAATATGCTTCAACCTATCATGAAACACTAGATTCTCAAAGAGTTTGATGCAACTATGATTATCGCACATGATCTTGGTCACCTCCATATTTCTTCCAGTATTTGTCTTTCTAAGGAGACCGTTTGGCTCTCCTTCTGGGCACGACCCCTTATGTAACCGACAGTCCCGTTGACCTACTTTGTGGTCATTCGTTGGACATTAATAAAATTATCTTATCTTATCTTATTATCTTATCTGAAAAGGTTCACCAGCAGTTTTCTAAGCCATATGGCCTCACACGAAGCTGTGCTTGCTACCATATATTCTGCCTCAGATGAGCTCAGAGCCACGGACTTATGTTTCCTACTGCACCAAAAGGTCATTCCTGATCCAATGTTGAAACAGTACCCAGAGGTACTTTTTCGATCCACTGAACTTCCTGCCCAATCTGCATCAGTAAATCCACTCAACCTGATATCCTTCCCCTTGGTGTATAAAAGCCCATAATCAATTGTTCCCCATAAATACCTGAGAACGTGTTTGGCTGCTGCCCATTGTGCCCTCTTTGGTTCCACCATGAACTGACTAAGGGTGTTAACAGCGTAGCAAATATCTAGCCTAGTATTGACCAGATACATCAGGGACCATATGAGCTACCGGTATAGGGTGGGATTGACATCCTTATCTTCTGATGCATCAATGTTCTTCCAGTTGGTGATCATTGGTGTAGCCATAGGTCTACAATCTCCCATCCCGAATCTTTTCAAGATTTTTGTAGCATACCTCCCTTGCCCAAGGAAGATTTCTCCTTTCTGTTGCCAAACTCCAACCTAGGAAGTAGTGCATTCATCCTAGATCCTTCATATCGAACTCTATGGCTAGATTCTTCTTACTGTCCTCAATGAGTCTGGATGATCCTGTCAGAAAGAGATCATCCACATATAATACTACGATAAGTGTCACTCTTGAAAAACTCCATGTTATACAAGTATCCATCTATTCGACCATACCATGCTCTTGGTGCCTGCTTCAACCCATACAAGACTTTCTTCAGTCTGGACACATGAGACTTCCTCTCATGAGTCACAAAGCCCTCTAGTTGTTCAATGTATACCTCTTCTTCTATTACCCCATTCAAAAATGTCGTCTTGACATCCATCCGATGGATCTCCCATCCCATTTGGGCTGCAAGAGGTATCATGGTCCTAATAGATGTATACCTAGCTACCAGGGCAAAGCTTTCCTCATAGTCAATCCCTTCCTTTTGAGAATACCGCTTAGCCACAAACCTGGCCTTGTATTTCTCAACACTATCATCCACAACATATTTGATCTTGTAGATCTATCTCGAACCTACCACAGATCTGTCTTGAGGTCTTGACACCACCTCCCAGACATCGTTCACCATTATGAAGTTATACTCCTCTACCATCGCATCTAGCCAGTCCTGATGTTGAGCTACCTCCTTAAAGCTAGCTGGCTATCCATCCTGAATTACTAACGCCTGATATATGTCTGGCTGTTTTCACTCCATCTTACTGTTCCTTGGCTCACCGATGAAATTCTCTGCATCACACAGAATCTGATGAAGTTCCCTGCTAGTTCTTTCTTTGCTAGCAGGTGCTTCTGTTTGCTCCTCCTCATCCTGAGAATCTTCCTGACTTGAGGAAGAATTCTTCACTTCTGTTGGTTGAAGAGGCATGACCAATGGATCCTCTTTCAACTGCTCCTCAGAAGGCATTTCATGAGATCTTCTAAAAGCTCTATCCTCCATGAACTTAACATCTCATCGTACTACTACCTTCCTGCTCCCTAGAAGATAGATTCTGTATGCCTTAGCATTCTCACTATATCCCACCAGATATCCCTTTTTCGCAGTTTGATCCAGCTTCTTCCTCTTTTCTTCATGTATGCGGCAATATGCCAAACTCCCAAATATCCTGAAATGACTGACTTCAGGCGTCTTCCCAGTGAAGACTTTCTCTGGAGTAATCTTGCCTAATGCTCGATGAGGAGTCATGTTTTGAACATAGACAACTGTGTTGCATGCTTCCACCCACAAGAATTTTGGCATATCCTGATCGTACAACATGGCCCTAGCTGCTTCTACAATAGTCTTGTTCTTTCTTTCTGCTACCCCATTTTGCTTCGGATTCTAGGGAGTTGTCCACTCTCTTCTGATGCCCTCCTTAGGCAATAATCAGTGAAGTCCTTATTGACATACTCTCCACCATTATCTGAGCACAAAACTTTTATTTTCTTACCAGTCAAATTCTCCAACAGAGCCTTGAACTCCTTGAATCAATAGAAAACCTCATCCTTGGTTTTCAAAAAATAAATCTAAGTTTTCCTCGAGTGGTCATCAATGAAGGAAAGGAAATACTCGGCACCACTGAGAGCTTTGACAGACATAGGTTCACAGATATCTTAGTGTATCAATCCTGGTACACTCTTGGCACTGTGTTTGCTCCTAGGAAATGCACCTTGGCATACTTTCCTAGAGCGCATCCCCTGCATACATCATCTCATTCCGTACTCAGATCCAGAACTCCTGTTATAGTGCTCCTAAGAATTCTCAGAGCTCCATGGTGCAAGTGACCCATCCTTCTGTGCCATAGTTTATTCAAGTCCTTGTCCCCATGACTGCCTATTAGTGTCATTGGTGATTCTAATTGTAATCTATACAACTAATCACTTTTGATCTCGATCTGCACTTTCTTTTTCCAACTCGGGTGTTTGGTGTATACCTTTTCCTTGATGAAGTAGACGGCATAGCCCTTGCCTTGTAGTTGTGACACGAAAAGTAAGTTCATCCCCAATCTTGGTACATGCAGCACATTTGTGGCATGGAACCGCTCTCCCGATTTTGTCTAAAAAACTATGGTACCCTTTCCTATTGGAGTACACTTTGCCTTGTTCCCCATGGTGATCTGAAAGTTCATCTTCTCTTCTTGATATTCTGAGAAACACTCCCTAATTCCTGTCATATGCCACGAGGCTCCACTGTTGGTATACCATACTTCTGATGATGCAACACTAGTCATGCACGCCACTTCTTCTTCCAGCCTGGAAGCCAACATAGAGAAATCAAAATCTCTTTCTTTTGTGCAATCTTCTGAAAATCTGCATGTCCCCTGAGGTGGATGCCTCCGCATCGTGGTCTCGACCCATAATTGATTTTCCCTTTCTGTCTTTGATTACTTGCTCTGATACCATGTGAAAATTCTATCACTGCAGTAACTGATTTACTTTTCCTACTTATTCCACCATAAGTTATTCATGAAATCACTTCAATAAACATTAAAATAAATACTGCTGCAGATATCACACCGTAATACAAAAACAAACATATGCCCAAGAATCAACACATTGAAACAAATATTTTGGATTAATGTCCCCGGAAAAACCCAATGTGGGAAAACCAGTGCAGCAAGGGAGGATTTTATTGTTCAACAATTTTCTAGTACAACAGGGTGCCAAACTAGCACCCATAGATAGACAAATTCTTCAGCACTTCTTCTGAACCCAGCGTCAACCCTGCTAACCTCTGCGTGGCCTGAAACCCTCTACGTCAACCTGTTGAGACTTTACGCAGCCTCTTTGGCCTTCTACCTAACTCCTGCAGCCTCTACATGGATGATGCAGGCCCTGCTGGCTCTGCGCAATCTCTGCTGGCTCTGTGTGGGTCCCTCTAGCCTTGCGTCTGCCTTTTCTGCCTCTGCACTGGTCTCTTGTCTCTGTTTCGTACTTGTTGCCTCCTGACTGCTCACCAGACCACTGGGTCAATTTCTCAACTAACCCGACTCCAGAAATTGAACTAACTGCTCTCCGTTAGTGTGTTCTCCAAGTGACCCTCAAGCCTCCTCTTATGCTTTTCTTGTTGACAAATCAACGGCCGAGATTAAATCCCTAATCAACGCTAAGATTAGATCTGGCTTGATCCATGACTTTTTGATCATTCTAACACAATTTCATATTAGTTCACATTAATATTTTATTTTCTCTAAGTTTAGACTTAGGGATTACATTAAAAATATTAATTATTTTAACATCTCCCAAACTGTTTAGTATCTGCCCAAACCCTTTCTGGGTATTGGAGATTTCATGTGCCTTAGCCTCTCCACCAAGTTTCGTGGCTAGAGCACATCTGATGCTACCCCAAATCAACACATAGCATATACCCATACTTGATGTTGAACGACCTCCTGAAAACTAGAGGGTTCTCCAACCTAAGCCACCAAGGCTTTGTACTTATCTGGCTGTCTACGCCCCCTTTTCTCGTTCCTAGGAGCTCAAGTGAAATCCTCTACATACCATAGTATTTGTCGTAGTTCCCAGCTTGTTCTTCCACTGGTAGAGGGTAGATCATTTGCTCCTTCTCCTGAGATTCCACCTATTGCGATGCCTCTGGATTCTTGTCCTTTGGAGAAGTACTGGTGCTGGTTTTTGCTGGTCGAAATGGCTAGACCAATGGATCACCCTTTGACTGCTCTTCGGAAGGCATTTCTCGGGATTTCTTGAAAGCTCTATCCTCCATGAACTTTACATCCCGTCGAACTACGATCTTCCTATTTCCCAGAGCATAGACTCTATATGCCTCACCTCAAGCTTCTTACTGGTGAAGACACTCTCTAGAGTAATCTTACCTAATGCCCTGTGAGGAGTCCTGTTCTAGACATATACTGTTGTGCTGCATGCTTCTGCCCATAGAAATTTGGGCATATCCTGATCATACAACATCGCCCTTGCAGCTTCAATAATAGTCTTGTTCTTCCTCTCTGCCTCTCCATTATGCTCTGGATTATAAGGAGCTATCCATTCTCTTCTAATGCCTTCCCTTACACAGAAATTAGTGAAGTCCTTATCAATGTATTACCCACCATTGTCTGAGCACAATACTTTTATCCTCTTTCTTGTCAGATTCTCAACCAGAGCCTTTAACTATTTGAATCGATCAAAAATCTCATCCTTGGTTTTTAGAAAGTAGATCCAAGTCTTTCTGGAAAGGTCATCAATGAAGGTGACAAAGTATTCGGCACCACTAAGAGCTTTTGTGGACATAGGTCCGCAGATATCTGAGTGTATCAATCCCATAACACTCTAAGCCCTATTGCTAGTTCTGGAATAAGCTGCTTTGGCGTACTTTCCTAGTGCGCACCCTCTACATATATCGTCTCGTTTGGTACTCAACTCTGGAACTCATGTGACGGTTCTTCCGAGAATTCTTAGAGCCCCATGGTGCAAGTGTCCCATCCTCCTGTGCCATAGTTCATTCAAGTCTTTTTCCCCACTGCTTCCTATCAGTGCCATTGGAGATTCTAGCTATAACTTATACAACCTGTTACTTCTGACTCCAATTTGGGCCTTCTTTTTTGAACTTGGATGTTTGACATATAATTTCTTCCCAATGAAAGAAACATCATCGCCCTTGTTGTGTAACTGACATACAGAGAGTAAGTTCATCCCCAATCCTAGCACATGCAGCAGATTGGTTACTTGAAGACGATCCCCTGCTTTTGTTTGAAATACTATAGTACCTCTCCCTACGTGGGTACATTTTGACTTATTTCCCATGGTGATTTGGAAGTTCATCTGTTCTTCTTGATAGCTTGAAAACATTCTCATATTCCTATCATGTGCGCAGAGGCTCCATTATCAATATACGAAACGTCAAATGAAGCAGAACTTGCTAAGCAAGTGACTTCTTCTTCCAATCTGGAAGCTAACATAGAATAGTCGTGATCCATATTCTTTGTGCTTTCCTCTTTCCCGGGAGAACTGCGTGAGTCCTTTTGAGTTGTTGCCCCAGCATCATGCTCCCAACTCATTGCACATTCTCTAATCCTGTTGCCCAATCTCTTCTCTAATAGCATGTGAGAATTTCTAACATGAAATTCTACTGCTTCTACGCAGTCTCTAGCTACCTCTGCATTAGCCTCTTCATTCAGTGCGTTGACCCTCAGGCACTATCTCTACCTCTCCGCTATGTACTCGCTGCCCCTCGTTGCAACAGATCACTTGTTCGAATTTTCTCAACAAGCCCCGCTCCAGAAAATCGAACTAATTGATCAATCTTGGTGGCTCGTGATTGTAACTTGAATTGGGTTCCTAAACAAGCTAAAAGCATGACTACCAAGCCAGAAAAGAAAGTTACACAAGTATGGAGAAGGAAACAAATTGGTATAGAAATCCTTTTGAACCCTCAAGCCTACAACACATCTTGTTGATTTGATGAATGCATCATTGGCAGAGATAATATTACAAGTTTTGATGATGAGATTTTTCCAATTAAGAAGAGCTAGAGGAGTTTATGCAAGCAGGGGAAGTTGGTTGATCATCTACCTCATCCATTTTCATGAAGACATGCAAAGGCTTAGGGGAGAAAGTTCATCAATGAAGAGCACCATGACAGGGGGAGCGACATATCCATGATGAAGAACTATCATTGATGAAGAAAATACAATGAAGCAGCATTTCAAGAAGTAGCTTGATAGGGGGAGTACTTGGACACCGTATTTGCCATTGTTGTCAACAAGGGAGAAATTGTTGAAAGGGCAAGAATATTGCCATCAATGACAAAGGGGTAGATTGTTGGTCAAAGTTGTCATTGATGTCAATATGGCATTGTTGGAGATGGAAAATATTCTTGTGATGCATGAATAACCCTTTGCCCTAACCTCATGCAAACTCAGGAGATAACCCTAAGCATGAAGATGATGCACATTCCCTAGCTACATGATAAAACCCTAAAGCCCTATCTTCATGATGCCCTAGATGCTCATGAAACCCTAGCTTTGGAAATAAAGCCCTAGTCCTAAATTCTTGATGCAACCTCTAGAACTAATGCTTGCTATATGATGTTCTAGCCCAAGTGAAAATGCCATAGCATTAACCATATACAATGATGAAACCCTAGCATTTGACCTTATGAA
This sequence comes from Pinus taeda, assembly GCA_000404065.3. Lineage (NCBI taxonomy): Eukaryota > Viridiplantae > Streptophyta > Pinopsida > Pinales > Pinaceae > Pinus > Pinus taeda. The sequence goes on along the minus strand of APFE030462848.1, from coordinate 277,530 downwards.
ATAATGATGCATGAATGATTGCTGGATGGCAGATAAGATGAAGCCCTAACCTTCTTAATTAATGCTCATGATGCCTTAGTCTTGAAGGCCTAAGTCTATGAAGAAGGAGCACTAGGAATAAAATACCAAAGGCTGCCATGGATAAATTAATGATGACAATTCACAAAAATATAAAATTATTGATGGAAAAATGACCTCATATAAAGGTGGAATTGGCACCATCTTCTAGAGGACTTTGTCCTCTAACTCCTCATAGACGAGAAAATGATTTTCCAAGTTGAAAAAAATATGTTTTAAATGTTGGCCGACATAAGCCAACTTATGCAAGTCGGCTTCTCATCCAAGTGTTGTGTCTCTTCATTTTAGGTCAATTGTGTATAAATACAAGTTGAAATTCATCATTTCAGCAGTCAAATTCGGTGAAAAATACAGAGAAGCAACATAGAAAAGGAAGATGGCTGAGGAAGTTTTTTAGAGCACTGTTTGGGCTAATTCCGTTTTCAGTGATTGGCATACTTTTGTGATTATCCTTCCTCAAGCTTGGACAACAGGAACTTCTGTGTTAAGATTTCCTTAGCCTCGGACTAAAGGATAATCAACTGTGGGACAATTGTCTTATAAAAGGAAAAAAAAAACTCGGACTATTGACTGTGGAAAGACCTCAGGCTCATGACATACACCTGTGTGTGATAGCCACTTGTGACCTTGGACCGCAGACCCACCTGTAGGAGAAACTCAGACAGCAAAACTGTGACAAGTGTGCATGGTAGGTGACTTGGATTTCCAAGTCTGTGGAGCTCGGACTACAGCACAAACTTGTGGACAATCATTTGTGGATACTCAGTTGTAGAAACTGAACCTGTGATAACTTCGATCTAAAGGTTGTCACCTGTGGAATGTTTAGATACCTGTCATAAGCTTCAGGACTCGGACTTCAGGACTCGGACTTAAGCTTTTATATCTCAAACTATTGGAGCTACAGGGATACACTCAGTTTCTTGGCACATTCCTTTGGCATCAATTTTGAAGACCATCAAAGCACTCTTGAACAAATACTTGTATCGTTGTTGTAGTAGACTTGGGGTGTTGTTTGAGCAGGCATTGAATATATTGAAGAGTCTCTTGAAGCACCTTAAAGCAGTTGTGCTAAAGATATCTTATTGAAGGACCCTTGAAGAATTGAAGATCTTGAAGACAACATTGAAGCATACCTATTGAAGATTGATACTTTAGAGCACACTTGCTGAAGCACATTCTAGACCAACATTTGAAGATAGATCTGTGGAGATCTAAAGCTCATAGTCACTATCTCGGGCAAAGGTAAGAACAATCACTAATCTATTGGTGGACAGTGATAAGTTTTGTGGGAGACTTGTAGTTATACTCTCGGACTATCCTACAGCACCTCAGACCATCTTACTAACATCTCGGTCCTGTGATCACAAAGATTGGGCGCCGAAGTAATAAGAAGCAGACTTGGAGTCAAATTATACATCTCTTAAAGCATCCCATTGATATTTTTACAAACATTGTTTGGAGCTTTGGAGCAGTAAATAATTTGGACAGAGGAGTATTAGGAGCCTTGAAGCAGTGAAGTATTTGGACAGTGAAGGATTGGGAGCCTTGGAGCAGTAAAGAATTTGGACAGTGGAGTAATAGGAGACTTGGGCAGTGCAGTGTTTGGAACTCTTGGAGAGTTCTTGGGGTAGCATATTAAAGACATTTTAAAGGCACCCTTGGAGACCATGATGTTGAAGTCATCATGAGGTGACCTTGGAGAATTTTATTTGGGTGACATGAAGAGCAGTGGTGACAGCTTCTAAGAAGACAAAGTTGTCATTGATGAGCTAAGTGCCTTAGAGATTGTTTGAGGGCAGTGCTGAAAGTGAAGATATTGTCAGGGCTCATTGCAAAATATATTAGGAGTCATGAAGAACTATTAAATATGTCTTGAAGAATTAAAGCAGTGCGTTGGAGCCCTAGAGGATAGGAGTCCTCAAGAAGACCAAGTTGGAGCCTGTACCAGTGAGAGGGTTGGAGCCTCATAGAGACAAGGTTGGTGCCTTGGGAAGATAGGGTTGGAGCCTTGTGAAGTCCAAGTCGATACTTGGAAAAGTACAGGTTGGATCCTGGTGGATTGGAGATTTGTGTCTTCATCTTGGGTTGGAGCCCTACACTATATTGTACTTATTGTAAAGAAGAGGATTGAAGTCCTCCTTATTCCTAATTAATAAAATTATTTATTCTTATTGTTCATTTTGTGTTCTAATAATAAGTGATCTAACTGGTAAAAATAACAATTGAAAAAAAATATTTATTCACCCCCCCTCAATATTTCCAACAATGCAGTTTAGTCAAGCTCAGTGGATGAAAACTATGGAGCTTAATCAAGAAAAATTGGTGGCAGATCACTCCAAGGAAATGAAATCCTTGCACATCAGATAGAAGGATATTGAGAAAAAGCATGTTGAAGAGTTGAGCATCATAAAGGAAAACCATACGAAAGAAATGAGCTCTATGCCAAGCACGGAGGTCAGTGTTCAAAACAGATTATTAACCATAGAAGAACAACACGTACAAGGAATGGGGGAGAATCATGCCATGGAAATCAATGTCATAAGGGATAAACATTCTAACCAGATATCCACCATAGAAAATCATTTGATTACTATGGAAACAAATCATAAGGAAGAAATTGATTCTATTCAAGCAAAGCATAATAAAGTAATAAAGGACATGGAAATTAGTTTTCAAAGAAGGTTGTCATCTATGGAAGAAAGACATGGTGAGGAGCTAAAGGTCATGAAAATTATTCACTCCAATCAAGTAGCCACCATTGAGGAAAAGTGTGTTCAAGAGATGTCCAATATGCAGAATCATTTGATTTCCATGAAACCTAAAAATGACAAAGTAATACAAGATATGGAAGATGATCAGATACGCCTTCAGAATAAGTTGTTAATCATGGAGGAAAGACATGCCAAAGAAAGAAGTGCTATAAAGGTTGGATACTCTGATCAGATTGATGCCATCAAAATTGAAAAGACCATTCTTCAGAATAGGTTGCAAATGATGGAAAAGACAGGTTCCAAGATTTCAGCTCAAACCGAAGGATCCAGAGGGTAAGCACAAAGGGTTTTTCACAACTCATGGGTCTCCTAGTTTGCCAGAGCAGTTCTCATCTCATTACAAGAAGGTCACTTGACCCACTCAAGGCAAGTCAGTTGGAAGTACCATGGTTGAAAAGGAAAATTGGAAAGATCAAGCCTATGTGTCTCCATTGGCAGAATATATCCAGGATAAAATTGGGCATGCCTCAAATTTTTCATCAGAGCAGTTTTGAGATCAAAACAGAAAATCTACGTTGGTCGCATTATTGACATCTGAGCCCAGTGAAACGAAAAAACAAAATGCAAAAAGGAAGAAGGAAGAGGTTTGATGCGTTTGATGGCCAAGAGCAGCTTGATATTCAGACAAGTCAAAGTCCTAGCATTTTCAAAATTCAGCATGGCACATTCGAGAAACAACCCACAGATTTGCCGGAGAGTCGACAGATGCTCACTATGCACTATGTTGAAGACATTTGATGCCATGGGGCATTGTTTTGTATAGTATCTCTAACCCTACTCCCTTTTATTTCATGTCATTAGATAGTTTTATTTCACGCATTTATATTATGTCCTTTATGTTTTAGTTTGTTAGAGTAGAATTTTTTATTCCAACAATATTTTCTATATCTGCATGATGAATTCGATTTTGAATGGATATCCATTTGATGGACATCTGCTTTTTTGGATGCGGGATTATGGGATTCTCACGTTACTTCTTGGAAGCAACGTGTCTCCATATGGAGCCAAATGTTGCACTCAAATTGTCAAAGTTCCAAGGATGCGGAAGTACCAACTTTTTTCAGCAAGGATCAGATCACATATCAGCAGTCCATGTGTCATGGTCATCCCATTCTGCAAGCTATATATTGTAAATGATCTTAGTAAACCTTGAGTCTATGTAACAACCTAGGTAAGCCTATAATTTGATGACAAATTCCATCCTAGGAGGTTTTTTAACCTCGCTGATTACCCGTGTTTTTTGACTCGACTAATCAGAGGAGTTTCTTCCCTCCAGCATAAACCCCAAAGCTAGGGTGAAATTTATTGTCGAATTATTAGGTGAGTCCTAATGTTTTTAGTTGAGTCTGATGTAAAAATGGTTTGGAAATAATTTAAACTAATTGGCTAAATTATTTTATTACAAATCATTTGGTTTACTAGATCATATTGTGTCGCAAATGGATTGTGTGTCTTGAAGGTCTAAGACGAATGTGTATTCCCTCTTTTAGTCTTGTAAATGAAAAATCCTATGTATTAGAGAGTTTGAAAAATAATTAATCCTCTCATGTGTAAATTAATTAATTTTTTCTGGAAAAATATAATTAAATGCTAAGCTAGAAAATTAATTAACTAGAGAGTTAAATTGTCTTAGGAAAATATTTTCTCCAAACACAAAAATTTGTGGGTCTTAAAAGAGTCAATTTTTAAAGGTCCGCCACCAAAGGAATATGTACTTTCCAAGAAAATTTGGACCCTTGAACCTTGGAGGTTAAGTCAAAATCAAATTTTTGAGGAATTTAGCTCTAAATAATTAATTTTGAGTTAATTAAAATGGAATTAAATGATAAATTCGAAAATTCTTCAAAAATAAAAAATCAAGGATCAAGATTAAAAGATCTTGAAATGTTTATCAACAGCCAAGATTATTTTGACAAGGATTGAAGAAACTAGTCGTTATTTTTCCATTTGGAGGATTTATCTATAAATTAGAGAGTTAGTTGAGTCTTTAGTCATCTTGATCTCTAACTAGAATTGTTGTTGAAGCATTTTGTCAATTATGTCCCATTGAGAACTATTTTTTCTACTATAATAACATACTTTGGAGTGCAACTCGAGGTGTTGTTGTTTGTTGATTTGTGGTATGTATTGACTACGACCTTTCTATGTGGTGCTTGATATATTTTGAGATAATACATAATGTTTGCAAGTACTCAATCCTTGGTCTCCAAGTTAATAGACTATGAGCAAGAATCATCTTGTTTGGATTCCTAGTTTTTATATGGTGGATTAAATCTTCGTCAAGGCTATAGTGAGCAATAATTTTTTGGAAGTGTTTTAGTCATTCTTTCAAGAAAAAATATTATAAAAATTATTTTAAAACCCATGTACAATTTGTAAAATAATTTTGTAATTTTAAGTGTAAATTATTTTTTTTTAACTTGGGTTGGGGTTTTAAATCTATCTTGTATAAATTATTTTTCTAACTTGGGTTGGGGTTTTAAATCTATCTTGTATATATTTGGGGTTTGGGTTTTTTTATTTTCATTTTGCAGGTTGGATCAAGGGATCACGGAGAGAAGAGCTAGATCTAGGCCCTTGAGGACTTAAGGTCTCAACATTCATATTTTGCAAGTGGCAACGTGATCCCAAAGTTTCAACGATTTTCATCGGTGGGATCTTCAAGGCCTTAGGCCTAGAGTTTGATCTCTAAACCATTGTTTTGTTTCAGTTTTATTACAACAGTCAAATCACTAATATCTAAGCCCTAAAATCACATCACAATTGGTCAAAATCAATTAGAATTGCAAAATCTAAATTTTCACAAGTTTTGGCCACTTGAGCATCTCTTATTTGACCTAAATCTAACATTTTAGCTTGTTGGAATTTGCTGCATAACTGTGAAATTCAAGTCTGAAATATTTTTGAAGCATATACTTGATAAAAATAAAAAAAATTGAATTTTCAGTTTCTGGAATAACTTGTTATTTTTAGACATTTTGAGGAGTATATTCGATGTTTTTAGCTTGTTGATCTGTGACTAATTTACTGTTGTAATAAATTTTTCAGTTCTGAAATTTCTGAATCACATATCCTAAAAACCCTAAAAATTGAAAATTTTGAGTTAGTGTATTTTTACTATTTTTGGGCATATTGACCATCTATTTTTGGCATTTTTAGGTTGCTAATATGTGGTTGTTTATTGCTGTAAACTAACAAATTAGACTTGAAATTTCACTGAATATATCATTATAAAGTGTGCTAAAGAAGCTAATTTACATTGCTGGTCAAATTGGAAATTTTATATTTCATGTGTTGTGCAAATTTCATTATTTGAAGTGTTTTTTCTCACTGTTGTCATAACGTCGATAAGCTCTAAATTTTCTGAAGTATTATCGCTGATATAAACTGTCATAAATCTGAATTTGACTTATCTCATCTTGGCCTAAAAGGTTGTCTATCTTTGCACTCAAAATCTAACATTGATTTTGTTGATTGGCATAATACCTTGTGTTAATAATCATTGGTGGATAAATTAGTTACTTGGTATCATGTGGAGTATTGTTGAAGTTTACACTTGTATCTCTTAACACGTATCTTGTTTAAGATTGTATAAAAACATTGTTAAACACTCTTGCCTTAAGAAAAATTCTCAATAAGTACTTAAATAACTTAAGTAATCTTAACTCAAGATAATCTCACCCATAATCTATTGCATAAGCATATTAAATTTAGATTGCATTAATAATTTACCTCCTAGCATAAGCTAGGTTGATAGAGACATAGGACAACCCTTCTTATCTAGCTTGAGGTGTCTCGACAACTCTTCGGTGGTTAACACGGTGACCTTGTAGTTATCAGAGCCACAATCTCTGCAACACTGGAGGCATCAGGTGATAGGAGCCTAACAGAAGGTATCTTTAATCAGGCCCTAGCATGTTTCTTGTTACCCTCCTTCCCACTTCAAAATAGTGAAGGGAAGGTTGCACTTAGACTAAGCATTTAACTAAAATTTATCAAGATCACTGCATCTCACATAGGTTCTAGGATTTGCATATCATATAGGTTAGTCAACCACTCAAGCAGCACGTGTCCATCCGGTCATTTGGTTCCAATTTATAAGAAGCAAGAATAAGTGACTCCGTTAAGGCAATAGTTTCATTAGGAAAACTTAATCTAATCAATAATCTTGCTTAATTTCAAGTTTCAAAGAAGTGGCTAGGCCACTCATCCGTGTCCCCCAAACAAGCTAGTTTCCAACTTGTTTTCTTTCATCTCATTCCATAGGGACTACCCCCATAGCCTGCTATTGAGAGACAGCTAGAACGAAGTGGGCGGGATCAGAGTGACAACCCCCATCCCAAGCATTGTCGCAGTGCCTATACAATCCAGACAACAACAAGTCCATAACCAATCTGATTTCTGCAATACAATACTTCTCATTCTGCAAACCAAGCACTGATCAACTATCCCAAAACAATATCAAATCTGCAATACATGGTCATCAACAACAATATCAACCTTTTCTTTCTTAGGGGATCAAAATCTAGCTCAAAAACATTCTCTCTCTTGCAATCTTGCATCAATAATTCAGCGAAAATACCTATTTCAACAAATACTTTCACCCAACTCAAACATGTCTCAATATATAAGCCTTTCTGCTCAAAACCCTCTGCTGACTCATTAGTACATCAAGCCACTTCAACAACTCATTCTGCTCAAAGTCAATATATCCATATACTATTAGTTCTGCACTCATACAATCTATAACTTGAACCGTACTACCTGCAACCATATCCTACAACTGTTACTGCATCCTGCGTAAGTAGTTTTGGTTAACTTCAATACCAATTCCTGCTATCAATATCAATATGGCACTTTGAATGATATAAAACTTTTGCAACTGAAACCCTAGCTTAATGACTTTAATATTTCCTGGCATGAAATATGGTTAATGTGCATAAAGCATATAGGTTGGTCATAAATGTGCATTAGCAAAGACTGCTCAAAAGTTAATCTGGTCCCTTGATACTCAATCCCGCTGATGTATAACTCAGAATTTTCAGAACCGTTTCTGAAGATTTTCTGCCATCAAAATATCAGTTTCAGTCAAACATATCCCTCCCTGTTAACAAGTCAATCTATTTCCTACTCAATATACTTATCAATATATTGTCATCAAATTCTAAATCTCAACAATACCTCTCACCCTAGCAGCAACATATACACCAACAGCCTTATGATTCTCAATCAACGAAAGATTAGACAAGTCAAACCAAAGCCTTGATCAACAGAGAAACACTCTTGATAAATAACCAACAATTTGTGTATTGACCTTTATCTGGTATATAATGAAAAGGTAGCATGTGATCTAAGTATGCAACCATGAGAAAAGTGTGATAAGGCAATGCTCTATGTCTATGGGCTATGATCTGGGCTATGATCTATGAGTATTTGATCAATATTTTGCACTAAGCTTGTTGTACTCCTCTAGCCACGTTCAACCACTGGTGCTTTTCTCTTTGATCTCTTAGAGTACACAAACAACACCCTTCCCTAGCACATGAAATCATAAATCACTACAGAGAGTGCAAGTATCATCGCCCTTCTAATGCGTAGCACATGATCCTGACTTAATGAATATGAAGTGCATGACTACAAAGGGGTGCTACAATCAACTACAATTTGTAGGGTAATTCGATTCAAAAATTGTCTGCAGAGCTTGTGGTGAGACACGCACAACTCAAAATTCTTTGGAAACTTCTTAATGCTGAAGTGCTTAAGATTGTCCATCAGACCTTTCACAATGATCCCCCAAATGTGAAACTTGTGCACATGCAAAATAAAGCTCAGCGATGCCATGAAAAAAATACATAGTTTGCAGACATTTGCTATAGGAGAATGATCCACCAATAAGAATTTCAGGCTGCATGGCTTCAAGGAACCACCCACAAGATATTCAAATTTGTTGGGTCACAAATGGTAATTTAACCAGGCTGCTGAAATGTAATGACCTATCTATAAATATAGAGAACGCAAGAATAATAGCAGGCATACGATGCATGCATATGATAGCTACATATGCATGTGTCGCATACACGACACTAGTATTTATATACTAAATTAACTATAAGTACTAAATATCATGACATGTCTTCGAATGGAGGTTCTACTCATCCATCAACACTAATATTACTTAATGTATTATGATTAATAAGCAAATACTAAAAGAGGGCTGATAAATTATATATTTGAGATTATTAATAAAAAATTATATTAATAAATTAATAAAATGATTAAAAAATATATATAAGAAATTAATTAAAAGGGTTCTTAAAATAATGTTATAATTTTAATATTAAAATTAAGTACTTTAAATAAAACATAAAGAAATGCCATTATTAAATTATAAAGTATATACACATAATTATACGTGACTATAAAAGAGATGGGGAGGTGATACGTGACATGGGGGTGTCACAAGGAGACTAAGCGGTGGGCTGTTGGTGGAAAAGCGGCCACTGCCAAGAAACCAAATAAAGGCCAATGAGCAGAATTCAAAAGGGGGAGGAAAAGAACAGGGGAAGAAATTTTGAAGGAGGAAATTATCCACAGGAAGAGCTTTAGTTGTTTTGAGGCTTTGGGCACAGGGGAACAGTCGGCTTCTATTAAGAAGCTTGCTGGACTGAGTAGCGAGGTTCTGCTCAGTTTGGCTGGGTCGATTCGGTCTTTTGGTAACCGAAGAAATCAGCTGGGGCATCATCAACCTGCTAGAGGTATCATCAACCTGTTGGAGGCACAGTAAGTACCCTCAGTAGTTCAGTTAGTCGATTCTGTTAAAGAAATTTCCTTTACTATAATTATACCTACTTAAAGAGTGTCACAGTAATTATTGTTGCTTTACTGTAATTATATCTGCTTAAAGGTTGGTAATTATGTCTGTCTAAGGTTGTTACATTTGGTATCAGAGGAGGTTGAAACCCTTTTCGACCTTACCGGCCCTACGCATGGTGTAATTCTCTGTGAAATTTAATTCTGTGAATTTTCTGTTGGAACTGCGGCATAGAGATTCCAACCCTGGTTTTCATGTTTTCTGTCAAGCACCTTCACAAATGCTATTATAATCATCCATTGGGATCCTTCTTTGAAAACTGGCCACCTGAGAAGATGATGGTGCACCAGTGTCGACATTCTCCTCAGTGTCAATTGCTACATCCCCAGAATTACACAGAAAGACAAACTTATGCTGCACAAATTCTTTTATACAGCCTCCAAGAATAGGGATCTCTAAGAAGAATAGTAAAACTATAGATTAAATTTTAAGGAAACCATAACTAGGTAGAGTGAAGGGTGCCTTTTGCAGCAATTTATTCATATTCTATATCAAGTGAAGTACACCAAACCAAACCTTACTTTACAGAGTGCATACAATACGTACATTTGCTTCCGTAGCAGGGTTAACATTTCCATTCACTGAAAATGCTCCCCCAAGAATAATAATCTGCCTTATTTTCTGTTGAAAGTCAGGATTTGATTTTATTGCCTACAACAACCAGGGGATATGTTTGGTATGAAGAACATGCAACGTAAAAGTAAATGTATGGGTAATTACACCAAGCTTTATAAAAAAAAAATAGCCCAGATCTAGAAGAGACATTAGAAATTGACCAACGTTTTTGGAAGAAAATTCAACACATTGACCCCTATTCGTTTTCATTTGAAGTCTGTAGTCACAATCTTCAGTCCTACTCCGAACTATGTCAGATACTATAACCTCTTTTCCCAAGCACACTACCATCTTTGCTTTTAGTTTCGAATCCTTATCAAGGCTATTCCAAGATGTCCTCAAAACACCGACCAGTGTCTTTTTATTTTGTTCTATACTTCTTTGAGTTTGTTCTCTAAATAATGATGCCCTCTTCAACAATATCTTGTTGTATACCGCCTTTGCAGGGACCTTTTACCGTATTACTCAATCCAATAGCAGGTAGCTTCCGACTTGGCCAAAACCTTGGTTTCTAATCAATATAAGAGGAAACCAATGCAAGTTTTCAGGTAGCGAAGGCAGACAAACCGACCTAAAATCAAGGGGCTAAAGTGTATATTCAGCGTAGAAATCAAAGGAAGTACAGGCCTGAGTCTCAAGGGTCTGAGGCACATATTTTCAGGAGTTAAAGTGTTGTCTAACGGTATAAGATTCAAGGCAGAGAGCATTAAAATGTCTGACTTGAGATACACGTTTGAGGAGAGATTCCTCACATGACAACGTTAAATTCAAGGGTATAAATTGCTGAGTAGAGGCATAACTATTGGGGATGATTATGGGCTTCTACAACATGATTATAATAACTGCTAAAGCTTCCATACCTGTCAAATCTGGCCTCGAAATCATTCTCAGATAATCTCCCTATATCATTTCCAGATACCCTCCTCTATGCATCAACTGTGTGGTCCATACTAGAATACTCCACACCTGTGTTTCTTGATCATTCCTTGGATTGAACTTGATCCCATGAGCTCTTTGAATCAGAAAGTAGATGGGGAAATGCAGAGAAACATGATCCACTGATTTGCCACTTAAAATATCATATCTATGGAAAACAAACTTGTGTCTCTAGTGTCCCACTGTTGCAATTTCTGGTCTGTATGCAGATATCTAGAGCCAAGACTTGATTCCATGAGTTTCCTGCTATTCTTAGTGTACCTCCCCTCCACATGGAAACCCGAGTTCTCATCTTCATGCATTTTCTTCTGCAAAGGGACATCTGTAGGAGGGTTGAGTGCAAACCTCTCATTTTTCTTTTCATTTAGAAACTCCTTCCCGTCCCCAGGTGAAAGTTCTGAAGGCATGTGATGTGATAGGGTTCTAGAGCATAAAATCCAACTAAGTCAAAACAAGAAACTCTAGCTTTGCATCATACCGAGAAAAGAAATCCTACAGCTGTTAACAGTTTGTACATTTAAATTTGTATTTGAAAACCAGAAATATTTAAGATAAAAGAAAAGAAATATTTAAAAACAACGAATATTTAACAAGTATCAGCGCATCGGCCAGCTAAGGTTCTGAGAATTGAACTCTTTTTAATACTTAGCCATCAAGCATAGGTCTTGCTAATCATTTCCCTTTAAATTCTCTGAAAACCTTGACCATCAGGAGTCCTAGAATGAATTTATAGAGAAATTAGTGGCTTTCCTAGAAGCTCTGATAGCATAAACGTTTATATTCAATGGGCTTAGATTTCGGGAAAACCCTATCAAACTTGAAGTGTGATTTTGAGCGCTAAAGTGGCTCCATTTGGGGAGATTACCTCCCCACGGGGCACCGAGAACCTCATAATATCCATAAAATGAGAAATTAAATTACATATGAAGCTCTAAGTTTGCATTTGCAACTATGTGCTCAATGAAAACCTGAAACGATTTTTCCCTGAACCACATGTTCTTCCTTCCATTAATGATGGCTTTTGTATGCGTCTAAAATTGTCGTGTATTTTTTTATCAATATCTTCCTGAAAATATAATGGGGACACAAGAGAACCGCGTCAAATATACAAAACTGTATACTTTTGGCCTTGCTGACCTAGACTACACAAATTAAAAACGCTAAATGCTGAAGAGTTCGAGTGACACTGAACATAAATTTGTGTACCGAAACTTTTCGATTTTATACATTGTTCACTAATGTGACTCTAAAACAGAGTAATTATCAAATGACTAAATCTCAAAAGAGAAAACAAGGACTTTATTTAATTTCATAAATATTAATTTATTATAAGTGGGTCATTATAGATTTCTGGCTCTTGTTAACCAATTAAGCCTTGAGTGGATTATAACTTGGACAAGAGGTTGTGGAGGAAGGTAAAGCTTGAATAGGAAATGAACAAGAGCATGGAGTAGTAATATAGAAAGCACATCAACAACATTTAATATATCAGAAGCTGGCGTCTTCACCCAGAAAGTGAAAAGAATGAAAGAACAATGAAATGTGCTATTGCATTTATGTGGATGCTATCAGCATATGACAAGTTTTGTAACTGCCACACATGTATAATGCACTATGGATGATGACAATCAATTGGTCATACGTTAGGGAAGGCAACATCCATGAGAGAAGTCTTGAGTTAGGCTTGTGAGCTATAGACCACAGATTGAAGCACAAAGATTTTATTATTAGAGTCAGGTAATACAAAATGTCCTCCGTGTGTGCATGTATTCTAGGAACAATTCTGAATAACCAAAAAAAAAAAAAACTATCTTCTAAGGTAGAGTGACACCCCTTTTAAATTTACGAACTCTCTTTATTCTTATTCTCATTAATAGAGAACATGAATGTAGCTTACCCAACCTGAATGCAATTGTACTCCATTTTTAATATAATAATGATGGATAGTTCCTCTTCAACTAAAACTCTTACCACTATAGGTTACCTTTGGATACCAGTCAACTTCTCACTTCCATTAATGGAAATCTAGATATTCCACTCTTATAGTAAATTTCCATTGGAAATGGCACTTGTGCAAGATCTCTATTCTCATCACGTTAATAAACATATAACAGTACTATATTATGGATCTACTACTATTTCTAGTTTTTCTAATATTTACCACTCCAGATATGCAAATACGATCAGAAAAGCTGAGAAGAAGTGTTGACACCTAATCCTTGTGATTGGGTGAATTATTGTAAATAGATAAATAGGAAATATGAACAATCATCGGGAGACGAACTGAACAGTCTCTCCCTCATGTATATAATGAGGACCTACCTGATGGAATAATATAGTCAAATTATTTCTGCCTTATGGAGTTACTGCCTGGCCTGACATGGTATCAGAGCGAGCTCCTTTTTTTAGCTCTTATGCTCCTTGTAACTCCTATGTTTGCCATATTCCTTAACCTGCGTCCTCTGTCTGCCATATTCCATTATCTGTGCTCTGTCTGCCATATTCCTATACCTGCGCTCTCTGTCTACCAGAAGGCGACTGTCCATAAACGTTTGTTGTTCTGAGTCCTGACTGGTTTCATAAAAAAAAAAAGAGGCACTGTCAATCCACAGACTCTCTAATATTGCGACATCTCTCCTGTCAAGAACCGAAATCCGAAATGATGGCACGTCTTCCGCCCTCACCGTCTTTCCGCAGACCTCAATTTTCAAGAATCGTTTTTCAAATCATCCACAGCCAAAGAAAGCACGCTCTTGCAGCCCCTTCCTCGGTCGAAAACTTCTGTTTTTCGTGTTGATGCGATGAGATGCGAGGCGAGTTTAACTTTAGACGCGGTGGTGCTGCTTCTAATCAAATCTTTCACTGGATTGAGTCGAAGAACGTGGAGGCGAGTTGAAATTTAGATGCGATGGTGTTGCTTCTAATCAGATCTTTCATTGGATTGAAACGGAGAATATCCACATTCCAAACCCATTTTCATGTCTTTAATCATTTTATGAAAAGTTGCAGATAATTTATGCCTGGAGCTAGCTGTTAGTGGTTCTAATACACATCGACTTGTAGGATATTTTGTTTCAATCCTTTGATATTGTATGCCATCGTCATCATCATAATTGTTGTTTTTTTTTTTCTTCTGAAAGTGGCAATGGCATGGATGGCTTCACTGCTACCTGCATTGATGATTGCTCTTGGACAGCATGATCACGTCGGATCTGATATTGTTTTATACCCGATTCATCAGAGGTAGCAACAGAGAGCTCCATCTTTTCCAATCAGTTTAGTTTGTAAGGAAAATTATCCTACAGTTTAAACTCTCATTCATTTAACGTGCGCTATTCGATTGGTTGGTACATAAGATTAATTTATCTGTGTGTTTTGGTTGGTTTTGGGATTTGACCATTATTTTTTTTGGTGCGCCGGCCATTAATCTTTATTGATATCTCTGTCTATCTGAAAATAAGTTTAATGATCGAGTTGTGACACAATATCTGAGAGTCCAAATACGTCCGTTCTATGTTCTTTGGTGGACGCAGTGCTTTATGCTGTTGAGGGTATTTTTTGGACTTAGTATACTGCAATATTCCAGATGAATGCAAATTGATATTTGAGTTTGCTGTCCAATCATATCAGAATTATATTTTTTTTCCATTGAGAATAAAAGTTTTGCAACAGAAGTTTTTTTAGCTACAATATGCATTCAATCATATCCATGGTGGGAATAGTTCTCACTGGCAAGGAGAACTATCCTGAATGGTCCCGGATGATAAAACACACCCTCAGTTTCAATGAGTTGTGGAAAGGAGTGTGTATCGGAGAAGGAAACAATGAACCACTACAGCCTACCTTAGACAAAGAGCTCGTCATTTGGGAAAACAAGAACAACAAAGCTTATGTATTAATCGCAGCATTTGTAAATGAAGAGGTGAGTCGCCATATTTTGTCATATTCAACTGCCTTTGAAGCCTTACAAAAACTAGAAGAACTCTATGACTCACATTCTGCACTTGAAGTTGTCCAACTCATGATTAAACTCTTCACTCTTGAACTGCAAAATAATGATCCTCTTTCTCTTGCATCTGAAGTAAAGTCTATAATGCATGATATAAAATCCACTAAGGTTGAATTGGATATTCCTCTTATTGCTTTTCTCAAGGAACTTTGTCCTACTTACTCCAATTATCTTGAGTCCTTGCAAGCAAATGGAAATCTCAAAGATATAACCTTTGACTTTCTTGTGAAAAAGTTTGCTAAAAGAGAGAAAGCTTTTGGAAAGAAGACAGCCCCTGAATCTTCTGAAGAGGCTGTGTGCCTTGCTCATAAAGAAAAGCATCCTGCTCAAGATTCTACAAGAGGAAGAGGTGGACGAAGAGGAACAGGAAGAAATTTCAGAGGCAGGGGGGGCAAACATTCTCAAGGAGAAAACGCATATTTGCACTGCATACGCTGCAAAAGAAATGGATCACATGATGCCTCTACATGCAAGCTACCATGGGACAAAATTGAACATAAAAGAAACCAACAGAAAGGTAAAACTGATGATACAGACAAAGGTAAAGCACCTGAATCCGGTCACTATGTTGTGGCACAATGTAACATCGGAGTAAATGAAGATTTATTTAATGCTTCACTTGCTTCTTGGAAAAATGATTGGTTGCTTGATTCAGGAGCAACCTGCCACATGAATCATAGAAAAGACTTTTTTGAAGATTTTTTTTGCAGATCAATCAAAAATCAAGCCATCAGGGCTTGGCACAATCAGGCTTAAACTGCCTGGTCTTCCAGACTTTCTTCTGCATCATGTTCTATATCTCCCACAACTCAAGAGAAACTTGTTGTCCTTGGTCCACATCCGCCAGCAAGGTCTCTCCATTCATATGTTTGATGGCAAGCTTGAGGTAAGAAAAGCATCTGACCACTCACTTGTCATGAGGGGAATAGAAGAAGAAAGCCTTATGAAGCTGCAAGGAACCTCTGCTCATGCACAACATTTCTCATACAGTTCTCATCATGAAGAAGGTACACTTCCATCAAGTTTATTATGGCATGCTAGATTTGGACATTTGAACTATGACAGTCTTCGCTTGTTGAAAAAAAATGGTGTTGCTGGTTTGCCTACAATTCCTAGGAAACTTAAGCAATGTGATGCTTGCATTCTAGGAAAGCATAGCAAACAGCCTTTTCATGATTCACATTCAAGAGCACATAGAAAACTTGAACTCATTCATTCAGATTTATGTGGTCCAATGCTTGTTCCTTTTGCAAATGGAAATAAATATATCATGACATTTATTGATGACTACACCAAAATGTGTGGGGTTTATTTATTGAAGAACAAACCTGATGCTTTTCAAACATTCAAGAATTTTCATAAATGGATTGAAAATGATGCACAATCTCATATTGCGTCTATTCGCACAAATAATGGAAAAGAATACACATCAAATGAATTTGAAAACTATCTTCGCCAACATGGGATTAAACATCAAACAACTGTGCCTTATAATCCCCAACAGAATAGTGTAGTTGAAAGAATGAATAGGACAATCTTAAATATGGTACGATCCATGCTCTTTTTCAAGAATGTAAAGATAATGTTTTGGGCTGATGTTGTTCTATGTGTTGCATATATAAAGAATAAATGTCCATCTAATGCTATTAGAAACAAGACTCCTTATGAAATGTGGTATGGACATGTTCCTTCGGTAAAGCATCTCAGGGTCTTTGTTTCCACCTGTTATGCCTTGATACCAAAGGTACATAGAAACCAACTTGGTGCTAGAAGTCGTAAGTGTATCTTCCTGGGATATTCAAACACTCTCCCCTGCATGAAACTCCAACAATGGATGATGCCTTAAGTGATGTAATTGATAGAATTGGGAGACTCAATCTTGATTCAGTCCCAACTCAATCAACGGAGCAGCCTGGACCATCTAAAAAAGGTCCCCCAAAGTGGGTGACAAAGACACTTGAAAGTGTTCATCCTGATGAAATTGGAAAAACAGGAACCAGAAATTCAAACCGACAAAATGGAGGTGATGTAGATGACTCTAATTCACCTGTTGATATGGATGTTTCTTATGATTGTGAATTGAACTTGTCTACAGATTTTGAACCAACTTCCTTCAAAGAAGCTGCTTCTCATGATGAATGGAAAGAAGTGATTCAAAAGGAGTATGATGCCCTCATAAAGAACGAGACTTGGAAGTTGGTTGATCTTCCATTGGGAACTAAACCAATTGGCTGCAAGTGGGTCTACAAGAACAAGTATAAAGTTGATGGCTCACTTGAAAAGCACAAAGCTAGGCATGTGGCAAAAGGTTTTGCACAGAAGGAAGGGGTCGATTATGAGGAGACTTTTGCCCCCACAACAAAATGGGCTACCATCCAGACTCTCTTTGCACTAGCAGCTCAGAACAGTTGGAAAGTCCATCAAATGGATGTAAAAACTGCTTTCTTGAATGGAGATCTAAAAGAGAATGTTTTTATGTCCCAGCCTGAAGGATTTGCTATGAAAGGACATGACATAAAGTATGCAAACTTGTGAAGTCCTTGTATGGCCTCAAACAAGCATTGCGAGCCTGGTATGAAAAACTCACTGAGCATCTTCTGAAACTCAATTTCAAACATTCTGATCTTGATGATGCAACTTTATTTGTCAAGAAGGTTTGCAAAACAGTTGTATATCTCGTGGTATATGTAGATGATCTTTTGATGACAGGGAACAATGAAAGCCACATTGCATCCATAAAGAAGGAATTGGGGAAAAGTTTTGAAATAACTTATTTGGGCTATGTTCATTACTATCTTGGCATTGAAGTAACCCAACATCCAAAGTCCATATTTCTTTCTCAAAAGAAATACATTGGAGATCTGTTGAACAGGTTTGGCATGATAGAGTGCAATCCTCTTGCTACTTCAATGGAACAAAACTCAAAGCTCACATCTATTGAAGGAAAAGAATTTGAGGATGCAACAAAGTATAGACAGCTTGTAGGAAGTCTCAACTACCTAACTACTACCAGACCAGACATTTCATTTGCTGTTGGAATCCTCTCCAGGTTTATGCAAAAGCCTTGTGAGGGACATTGGTCTGCTGCAAAAAGAGTTTTAAGGTACTTGAAGGGAACTTGAGACTTTGGAATCAAGTATACACAGGTGGACGACTTCAGCTTGATTGGATACTCTGATTCAGACTTCGATGGAGACAAAGAAACTGGGGTATCTACTTTAGGATATGCTATGAGTCTTGGATCGGGAGTTGTCTCCTGGAGATCACGCAAACAATCAGTTCCAGCAGATTCCATAACAAAAGCAGAATACGTGGCAGCAGCTGAAGCAACAAACGAAATTGTGTGGCTCAGGAAAATTCTTGAACATTTGCAGGTAAAACAAGTACAATCAACTCCACTCATGATTGACAATACCTCTACAATAAAGTTGGCCAAGAACCCAAAGTTTCATGATCGAACGAAGCACATCAATACTAAATATCCTCTGATTCGACATCATGTTGAGGCCAAAACAATCCATCTCCATCATTGTTCCACAAATGAGAAAATTGCAGACATCTTCACCAAAGCGCTTGGAAGGGAAAAGCTTGAACGATTCAGAATGATGCTTGGACTCACCCAACATCCCTTCAGATTAAGGGGGAATGTTGACACCTAATCCTTGTGATTGGGTGAATTATTGTAAATAGATAAATAGGAAATATGAACAGTCATCGGGAGACGAACTGAACAGTCTCTCCCTCATGTATATAATGAGGACCTACCTGATGGAATAATACAGTCAAATTCTTTCTGCCTTATGGAGTTACTGCCTGGCCTGACAAGAAGCGTATTCAGATGATAGCCTAGTTCTTTCTTATGTAAACAATGACTTAACCCAGGATAACGATTATGATATAAAATTTTACTCTTGAAAAGAAGCAAAAAAAATTATAAATTTTCGGTTGATGTCCTACTACCACTGTCTCCTTGATGTTCTTTCCAAGGTTTTCAAAGATGAAGTTTTCCTCCACATTGTGTGTACTCGGAGTCATTTCAATGTTATTATTCGTTCACTACTTCAACATCATTGGACTTTCACAACTAACAGCTATACCTATGTTTAGCGATAAGCATATAGGAATGAAAGCCATAAATTTCATGCACGATCAATACATGAAAGAATGATTTCCAATTATTGTGCTTAACATTACTGGTGCATGGATACTTATATGAATCATGACTTATTTTAGGGATGTGATATTTATAATTTATAATTTTATTTTTATTTTTACATATCAATATGCTTGATGAGGTAGAAATCACAGAATAATTACGTTTTAATATGAAAATCAATGACATGAATAGAATATGGCAAAATATGTTATACTGTAGTTGACATATGTAAATTATACATAAGTTATTTTGAATATGTTAATGCACATTTTATAAATGCATGGACAAGTGTATGATTGCAAATAGTATCCGTTACCAAAATGACCACATGATGACAGAACCTCAGAACAATTAAGGCTCAAAGAGATTCTATGATAGGGTATTAACCCTAATTCTATTGGGAGGGGTGGAGGTGTTGCCCACCGTTTATCCTCCGAACCCTAGAGTCATGGGAGGACTGTGCGAATCACGCTCCCCTAGACATGTGATGATGACTGCCGATGCCTACTGGGAATCAGGTCGGTATAACCGACAATGTCATCCTTAGAGTTTATGAATGGTTAGGTCAGAAAAATGACGCCATGGCATACTCCAGTAAAGGACGGATAGGATGGGAGCGGAAGAGATTAGGGAGGATAGGATGATTTTGTAATAGCTTGGGGATCTAATTGAAGTAAGACATGTTCATTAAAGTTGTTAAAAAAAAAAAAATCGTCAATCCTAAGAGGAATGTACTAATTACTATCATAAGTAATCATATAAAATAAAAACACTAACTTCGGGACGAAGTTTTCTGAAGGGGGATTGTATGTAACGACCTATCTATAAATATAGAGAATGCAAGAATAATAGCAGGCATACAATGCATGCATATGATAGCTACATATGCAAGTGTCGCATACACAACACTAGTATTTATATACTAAATTAACTATAAGTGCTAAATATCATGACATGTCTTCGAATGGAGGTTCTACTCATCCATCAACACTCATATTACTTAATGTATTATGATTAATAAGCAAATACTAAAAGAGGACTGATAAATTATATATTTGAGATTATTAATAAAAAAATTATATTAATAATTAATAAAATGATTAAAAAATATATATAAGAAATTAATTAAAAGGGTTCTTAAAATAATGTTATAATTTTAATATTAAAATTAAGTACTTTAAATAAAACATAAAGAAATGCCATTATTAAATTATAAAGTATATACACATAATTATATGTGACCATAAAAGAGATGGGGAGGTGATACGTGACATGGGGGGTGTCACAAGGAGACTAAGTGGTGGGCTGCTGGTGGAAAAGCGGCCATCGCCAAGAAACCAAATAAAGGCCAACGAGTATAATTCAAAAGGGGGAGGAAAAGAACAGGGGAAGAAATTCTAAAGGAGGAAATTGTCCACAAGAAGAGCTTTAGTTGTTCTGAGGCTCTAGGCACGGGGGAACAGTTGGCTTCTATTAAGAAGCTTGCTGGACTGAGCAACAAGGTTCTGCTCAGTTTGGCTGGGTGGATTCAATCTTTTGGTAACCGAAGAAATCAGCTAGGGCATCATCAACCTGTGGGAGGCACAGGTAAGTACCCTCAGTAGTTCAGTTAGTCAATTCTGTCAAAGAAATTTCCTTTACTATAATTATACCTGCTTAAAGAATGTCACAGTAATTATTGTTGCTTTACTGTAATTATATCTGCTTAAAGGTTGGTAATTATGTCTGTCTAAGTTTGTTACAAGAGATAACAATATATATATATATATATATATATATATATATATATATATATATAATTAGAGCTCAAGTGGATCAAACGCCCTACCACAGGGCCAAGAATGTTACTGGCAGAAACTCGTCCCGGAACAGCTAAAAAGGAGCCCAACACAACCCTTAATCACACAAAACACCCAAAAATTTGTGTCAAGAATTTACTTGAAAGTTTAGCTTCAACATTACTTGTGAGAGCCCAATATTTGTGCAGAGAAGGCTCAGAAAATTCAGAAGCATGTTTCCAAATAAACCATTGTCAAGGTGCTTCTAGAACAATTATCAAGGCCACACAAAATATTTGTCCATATGCATTGATTTGTACAATATTTTGTGCCCTATGAGGGCCAATAAATCCCAGGAAAGTCTGTACTGTAATTCATATGCATAAGAGACCTCTAAATCAAAAAACCAGATCCAAACAATATGCCCAAAACCCTCAGACTTTTGACTTCCTTTAAGTTAGAAAATCAGAAAAGTAGAAAGATTTTCTTTATGTCGATAATTACTTGTGATTTCTTTGAGTTATTATTATCTTTCTTATGTTCTTCTTTTATCTTTGTTCATCAAGTACCAAAACATAAGTTTCGACGCTTCCAGTAGCTTAGAAGCTTCACACTTGTGAGAGAGAGAGAGAATTTCGACTTCTTATGCCTTCTCCTTCGCTAGCCTATTTCACCTTCTTTCTTGAATTTCACACTTTTTACTACCCCAACAATTGCAGATCGAACTTGATGAGTGAGTGCTTCAAATGAGGTTGAGTTGCTGCCTTTATATAGTAGTTTTTGCCCCTCAGCTTAGGCCAACTTGTCCAGTTTGAGGCCGATCTGGTGGAGGAGGCCTAGAAGACCTATATTACATGAAAATAAATTTCTTTCTTGACAAATAAATCCCAAGAAGGGTTCTTTACATTATGACATGGACAAGGACACTTGACATAAACCCTAGAAATCTTCAATGCAGGCTTTGACCTAAAAACAATTGACCTGAAATTGATGCTTTAATTAGTTAATTTCTTTAATAATAATAATAAAAAAATTTCTTTCTTTTGACAAATACATTTCATTATGACTCAAATACAATTATGAAGACCGACGCTAGTTACATTCTTCAACACTTTAGATGTGTTGGACTACTCAAAAAGGGGTCACAGAGATTTTCACATAAGAATTGAGGCTTTATGAACTTTGCTTTCTTTAGGGAAGGAAGAATGGCCTCAGAAAAGGAACTGAACCCTAACTAATCACCTGACCAAAAGTCATAAATTTAAGCCCAGAAGTTTCATCTATCTTCGGCCTGCTGCTCAGATAACTCAAGGCTTTAACCAAACCACAAAATATTCCTAGCAGCAGAGATATCATGCCTCAGCTTAGCGTTTAATTAATGCCATTGGAGAAAGACGAGTGTCTCTTATATAGATCTTGAGGGTGCCATGAGAGAGCCAACTTCACCAACAAGGAGGGAACAAATTTAATTTAAAATTTGAATATTGGAGCCAAATTTTCCCTCTCATTTTGGACCACATTAAATTTGAATTTGACTTTCCCTCCAAGATTTGGACCAAGGTAAATTTGAATAAATAAAATTTCTTTTGCCTTGAAAAATTAAATTTTAATTTCAACAAAGCATCCTTATGCCATAATCTGGCCAATAGCATGTTGCCACATCATCATCCTTTGGGATTTTTAATAACAAGATGGGGGCACTAACTTCAAATTAACATATCTCTCAAACCGTGAGGGATCTCTCTCAAACCATGAGGGATCTCAGGATGTGATGTATACTGTTAGAATTGGCATGACAAGGAGCATCACGCGATGCAGGTATTCAAGGCAAATGCATTGATCTTCATCCTCAAAAACTTCAACAAGTGCGGAGCTACCAGGGTTTCTTGCCATCCTTCCAGGGCTAGATGTCCATTGAAGTTTTCCATTGGTGTAATTTATGACATATAGTAAGAGCGTTTAAGAACCAATGTTGGCATCAATGACAACAACATTCAACAATGTAAACATTACATGATAATTTAAGTTTGAAATTTGAACTTTGAACCTACCTTTGAAATGTTGACTGCATCGTACAACTTTTTTGTAATCAATATGATGCTCTGTTTCATTTTGTGTTAGATATTATTCGTTGTAGTTTGTTGATAATAAATGTTATATGTTGAAACATGAAGGTTGATCTTGTGGTTGATGATTAATCAATTGATGATATTGTTATAACTGCTAAGATAATTGATGTTATGTGTACTAAACGGTTGATGCTTAAACGATCATAATTAAGCCAATAGCTCAAACTATGTTTTCATGTTTTCTGCAGCTAATTCAGTGTTCTGCATTTTTTGTTTTAATATCCATTCATCAAAATATGTTAAAATTTGTAATTTTGTATCATATAAAAAATGCTCTTGGAAGATTTTTGAAAATTGTGCTTCCCACTCACACTACCACTACCAACAGCCTTGGTTTTTACTGTGCTTCTTTACGATTACAAATAGAATATTAGACTATACTAATGTCCTTTATTGACAAACATGTTCAGTGGGACCAAAATGACATATCAGCATATGGGACACTCATATAACTGAGGGCAGGGGCTAAAGCATCTCCAAAGGTGGATACGTCTGAACTTAGTTATCAGCAAAGTAAAGATGAAAATAAAGAGAAAAATGTAACTAAAACGGAATGACTGCATGGTTATTTGTTAACTCCACGAAAAACAATATTCTGGGGCCTAGAGTTTGACTCCTCCACCTGGAAGGAGATCCTGTGTAAGGTCTGACTGTAAAATAATTCTCTTGTACCTGTTGTGCTGCCGGAGAAAGCATGCAGTCATAAAAGAAACACCAATCCTCTCCATATACTTCCCACCCTCCAATATCAAAATCATTGTCTGAGCACACATGTGCACTGCATATAACAGAAAAGATTAGAAGCTTGATTACTAACTTTGAAAGGGCATTTCTACCTGTATATTCTTTTGCATATTCATATCATGTAACAGAGGTCCAACAGTTTCTCATGTTGTTTTCTCATTCGGGATAAGAAAGACTAGATATGATAACAATCTTCCACACATATGTAAAGTACAAGAGGGACCTGAAATACAGCTGATGGCAATAATAAAATGCTTGCCAAGTCATATTGTCTGGATATCTATATAAGTTTCCAGTTGATGCTTATCTTTGCACTTCATGCTCAATAAAATCATGATAAAGCCTCACCTAAAGAACTTTTGGGAAAACATGAGTTGTGTTGCAGGGTCATAAGTGCACATTGCATCAGGCCATCTTGGAGTCGGGGTCAAGATAAACTGAAGTTTGTGACCTGAAAAGCATACACAGAGCCAAACCATAGGTTTTGGATTTAATTTTTTGGAAATAATTCAGATTTTTGTTTAATATATCTATGATGTCTGACACACAACATTTAAGACTCTGTTTCCATTTGCATTATGTCAAGACAGAACATTGTGGTAATGGTTGCTGTATATAAAATAAGTTAATTTTCAAAAACAATACTTGCCTCCACCCAAATCCAACCTATCACCAGCCCGCACAACTTTCAGGGAAAATGCATCCTGGAGATTTTCAGGAATGGATGCTGATAACAACTGTGCAGCGGGATTTGAACAATAAACATCCAAAGGTAATGCTGACAAGCAATTTCATCACATAAAATGATCAGTATAATCACATTAATACATCTAGAAAGGGTAACTGTAATCTAGCTGTATTAGGAAACCTCATAATAGAAAACTTTAAGATGCTACAAGAACCTTTTTATCACCTGCAACAAATAAACATTGTGTTAGAATGCCTTTTTGGAAAGGGTATTCACATGCATTTTGTGAGCAGGACAGTTTTGATGACAAGGCATATCAATTTTTTAGCAGTTGTCTTTATTCTGATTTCCAGGTTTTTTCATGTTTTTCAAGGTATTTCACACTTATTGAGGCATTGGTCACACTTCCAGAAGCATGTTTGGGCTATTTGTGCACATATGGACCCTTATGGGCAAGCCACATTGAAGATTATGGAACGCCTTCTTTACTGGTCATTCTATAAGCTGATTACCACCTAGTATGGTGGTGACCCAAACGTGGGATCCTGACAACTCCCATGGGGTGTTGTTGTGAGTCGTGACATAATAAGACTTGGAGGGGTTGTTTCCATGGTTTATGGAGCTTCTTGTTTGATATAAGGATGATGTGGACATAGTCTAAAGATATAACATGAAGATTAATGTAGTGATCTTGAGAGTCGATGCCATACATATGGACGTCAATATGGCTGTTTAGGGGTTTCATGACTAATTTTTGACTTCGAAAGTCACTTTCCTTCTTCATGGAGTTACCTTGACTCGAGGAATGGACATGGGCATTCAATTGAGGCCTATTTTGGAGGTAATGCAGCATCATATTACACCTTTTTTGGATCTGTTTTGGAGAAGCCGCCGCCTTGGAGGGTTCATGTTACCATTGTAATGTTCATTTTTCTAGTGTTCCTCATGGTATGGTTAAGATGGATTTTCAAGGCCGGGGCAGACAGGTCAAGGTGCAATTTACCATTTTCCCACATTAAAAAGAATATTTTAATTAAGGGAAATGTGCTCAATGATTAAAATAATAATAAAATAGGAGCTTCTAGAGGGGTCCATCAAATCTATAAAAGAGGAGGAGGAGGGCATTAGAGGACATCTTGGATTTGATATTTCTTCTTGTATGAGAGGTTGGGAACCCGATTCTCTACTTCCTTGGTAGATCTATAAAAGAGGAGGAGGAGGCCATTAGAGGACATCTTGGATTTGTTATTTCTTCTTGTATGAAAGGTTGGGAACCCGATTCTCTACTTCCTTGGTAGCCCCAGGACGGTAACCCTCAGGTGATTTAGTGAGATTGGGTGAGTACCCATCTCCCCTTGGTGAATTCATCTAGAATTCACAGGAGAGTTTACCAGTGGCAGTTCAGTTTAGTATTGGTGGAGGGCCCGTGCAACATTGGAGTAAATCCTTGAGGTCAATTCTATCTCAGCTATATCAGCTATTCTACTATTGCAGCATGTAAAACCCCAGTTATATATTATAATAAAAGATGAGATTATTTTTGCCCATTGTAGGATTGAATTGCATGCATTCTCTTTTTCTATTTACACGGCAATCTTCTCTTAATCGAATAGTAATTTTATGGTGAAACTTTTGATTGAGTTAAATTTCTGCAAAATAAGTCAAATATCCCGTTTGGGATATTACATTGGTACCAGAGCTGGTGTTGGGATATTACATTGGTACCAGAGCTGGTGTTCCTGCCAGCTTGAGGGTCTTATTTGCTGATTTGTAGGAGAGTTCATATTGGAAGTGCTAAAATAGACATATATACCAGAGCATTATAGATAGTTGCTGAATATATCTTCAGGTGGATGTGCACAAATTATTGCCAGCATATTAAGAGCTTGCAAAATATTAAGCGGCCAAATTCATTGGAATGGCCATACCAAATCAAAATATTTTAAAGCAACTTTTATTTTGAAAGCCCAATTATTTATCCTGGTCGTGTAAGCATTGAAATCCCCGAGAAATTTTTGGTCTGGGCTGAGGCCAACTTCTGGTCGAAATTCTTTTGTGGGCATGAGCTGCGTCTAAGTGATTTTCTGAGCCTGAGTGCATTTCCATTACAAGTTGCAAAGGCCCAGAATCATGTGCGATTCTTTTTCCAAAGCAACCAAGTTGGAAAATTTGTGAGGATCCACGGTGGCCAAAGCATTGGATTCAGCAATTCTGAGCAACAATTGTGTATGGAACGGGCAGGGATAGAGAGGCAGATATCCCACTGTCGTAATTTCAAGGAAAGTGAGGCCGGTAGGTGGTTTCCTGGAGCCTAACGTGGAGTGAAATTAGTTGATGTCCCAAAGAACTTTTGACAGTGCCTGAACCTCAGTCAATTGCTCTGCTTTTTTTGCACGGGATTGTAAATCGGGTGCCTGGATACGTAACGTTGGGGAAGCGTCGAGCCATGTTAAATGAAAACGTGATCTGACAGCCACGTAGCGTGGTGACTGAAGCTAAGGAAGTCTGCGCGTAAATAAAGGAACAAATTCACTTGAATAAAGACCGTGAGCGCATTCGTGGCAGGAGCCGAGTTCATTAAGGACCGAGATCATTGACTAATTATTGGAAAACAGCAGCAGCAGGTCGGGGGTTAGTTGGGAGGACACACCAAAACTGAATAATCATTGGGAGGCGGCTGCGCGTGAAAAATAAAAACTGAGACCGTGTCTCTCCTGGCCGAGTACAATCTTCATTATGCAGGCAGCGTTTATTGACAGTCGAGGCACCAAATTCATCTGATTTTATTTGAAGCTGAAGGTTGAGTGTGTGAATGTGGGGGAGCTCTTTGATGCGGAGATGAATGGCGTAATGCACTGGGCAGAGTTTGCTGTCATATTGATACAGAGGTATGCGTGGGCAGATCGTGGCATCACTGTTTCTCGATTGTCTGGAGCAGAATCAGTGTTGGTAGTCGTTTGGACATTCTTAGTTGTCTGATTGGAGGTTACTGTGCATGGATAATTGTCGTCCGAGTATTGTTATGGTTATGTATTTAGCTGCTGAACGTGCATTCCTGTAGCAAAGGTCACATACCTGTAACTGATTGAACGCTGGGTGAAGGTGGTGTCTGCTTATAAAACAGGCTTATGGTGCTGATATGAAGCCTGTGCAAATTTTTTAACGAAGTCGACCTTTTGTTGGGCCAAATAGTGGAGTTCTGAGTAATTGGGGGCCAAAATTTGTGTATTGAAGAGCCAGAATTTCTCAATCATCCATAGACAGATTGGATTTCTTTCCTAGTGTTGAAGCAGAACTGTGATATCAAGTTTAACCAGTTATTTAGTTTCCAGATCAAGAATAATCTGAAGTGGATGCTATGCCCTACACCCACCAGTTTGAAGATTTGTTGCTGGAGCATAAATCAGGTTCTATCTTCAAGTATTTTTCTGGTGTTTTATTGTCCCTCGAGCTAAATTGGTCATACACTGTACTATTGGCTGAGTCTTGATTGTTGTGCATTTGAAATTAATGTATTGCTGAGACACAGATGAGGTGAGGGGTGCTATTGATTGTTGCTGGAACAATGAGTCTATAGGGAGTGTATGTGGCAGAGAGGGTCTGGTGACAAGTTTGTTATCATAGCCTTGTAATAATGGAATATTTTCTGAGCATGTATTCTTCCTATGTCATTTCAAACCTCGAACTTGAGAAAAATCACCCATAGCTGCACCCTCAACAAAACTGATTGACAATATCCATTTAGACTTGGAACTTAGTGGCCAGTTTGAGGAAATTCTCAATTGAGGGCAGACTATTGATGGTCGTCTATAGTGCTTCTTGTGAGGGGTTGTATGTTTGACTCATAGTCTTGATTCGAGCACTGCTGAGTTGAAGAGTCTGTCAGTCACGTCATGTAAAAAACAAATTTATAAACTTTCCATCATTAAATTAAAACATGGATGAAACATCATAAACTCCCTTAATAAACTAGCTGCAACAATCAAGAGTTCTTTTTCCAAAGGGATACTTACTATGCTACGGCAAGAGCAGCCATAGAAGAAACATGAGTTGGGATACAAAATCTTTACACTGGGACAAAATTGAGATGCATGGGGGTTACAACAAAAGCTCTTCTCAAACTAGAAGAACTTGCTTCACTCCTCTCCAAGGTGCATCAGTCATATGGGAAGACCTTGATTTGGGCTCCAAAACCAGCCATGCTTGCTCTCATACAACACAAATATTTGGAGCACCCCTGTATAGGAGTCAAACTTCAAGTTGCTCTTTGTCTCAATAGTATCATGATGTTGACTACACCTATAACCCGTTACAGTGATGACATTATGAGGGGAATCTTCAGGTTGATATTGGAGACCTTTCAGGATTTGGATAACAACGAGGGCCCCACCTTTGGGAAGAGGTTAGAGATCCTGTAGTCATGGCCTTGGTTAGATCTTATGACCTCATGTTTGAGCTAGAGTGTGATGATTTCATCTTGCAGATGTTCCAATGCTTCTTCAGCATTAGGAAACACTATCCTAACACAACCATAACACACATGCTATCTATTTCGTCCTCATGTATGGGAGGCCATGATGCTATTTGCAGGATGTTGTAGTCTCAGTTGTTGGCCATTTGGAGGGAGGAACAATTGGTTTCCCCTGTTTCTTATGAACTAGCCAAAAGGTTAGTTGAGTAGAACATTGCTCTGTTCAAGGGATGGTTGACCCAGGAGAAGTCGCAGTGGATTTATGGTGACCAACCATGTAGCACGAATGAGCTGAGGAGGAAGGGTCTTTGCTTCATCTTCAAGGAACCTTGGGGACCTGACCAGTCATGCTTGAGTGATGTGCAGGGATGACAGGGGCAAAAAAGGGAGATCCCTTCTTACTTTCAGGGTGAGGATTCTGCTTCTATGGTTGAGTCCATGAGTTCATATGAGGATACCCTTGAGGAGCATGAGCGGTCATGTGGGTATGTTGGCAACGGCCCAGGTATGGATTCATATGAGATGGAGTACAATGAGCAACATATTGTCTAGGGAGCAGGCTTTCCAGGTGAGCGACTGATGATTCAGCATGGAGAGGACATAGAGGAGCAGGATGTAATATCCCTCCCTTTAATAATAAATAATAATAATAAAATAATAATATATAATAATAATTAATATAATAAAATAATATAAATATATAATAATTAATAATATAATAATAAACACTTAATAATAATAATAAAATCATAAAATGATATTTAAAAATATACAAGAAAATAAATAAAAATAATAAAGAATAGTAATAACTACACTAAAGCTCTAAATAAGAATAAATAGTAATAAAACAAAGAAAGCAATAAAAAGAATCAGTAAAGCTAAAAATCAAAAGAAAAGTAAAGAAATAAATCAAGAAGGCTAAAAATCAAGTTGCATGTAGACACATGGAGTGTGTGCATGTGGTTCCCCATCCAATGTTGTTCTATTTAATAGATGGTGAGGAAGATGAGAGGCATGCTTGCATTCCATCATTCCGAGAGTCTATCTTTCATTCTCTTGGGAGAGTGGTATACTAAGACTTAGGAGCACTGGCAGTAGTCGTTGATTGAGGGCTCGGGGGTGGCCAGTTGTAGCAGAATCCTGCACAATTGAGCCTACGGTTGGGAGGAGAGTCGTCCCCAAAATCTTCTGAACACTTGGCAGACTGTAAGTACAGGTAATAGAGGTAAGTTCAGTTGTAAATATTTGTTTTCCATTAAGACATTAATTTTAGTTTTACTTGGAGCTGTTACATATGGTATCAGAGGCAGGTTTAATCCTTAGGGCTTATGGGTATCCGGAAATTTACTTTGTTGGAATTTTAACTTGACTTGTTTTAAAGTTACAGGTTGATTACTTACAGGAGGCGGCATAATTTTTTTTTTTCAAACCCTCACTATGCCGTAAATTTTCTTTATTCAATGCATATTTACTGCATAGTTATATTTTGATTGGTTTTGGTGATTATGTTTCTGCGCTAATCTACAAAGTTTTACCAGGTTTTCCAATATATATAGCTTTGCTCTTTTGAAAATATTTGTCAGAAAAATAAATGTATCGGTGCTATTTTGACGTGGTTTTGATTTCTCTGTAAGTTTTTTGTGATACCAGCGAGGTGTTTGATGGTTATAGATAAGGCACAACGATGGCAAATAGAAGAGATCCATCGGCCAAGAATGTTCATGGCACGAACCAACCCTATGAATATGGTGGAGAAGATTCTACGGTCGAAAGCCTACCAGAATCTATTTTGGAAGGAACTTGGGCTGGAGGTTGAAACTTTGGGAGACAAAGGTACGTAGCTTTATCACTTTGGAGACACTTATGGAGCGAATAGAAAAACTACCCCATTCATGTGCCTCACCATGAAGATGCCTCAAGTTCCGCCAGTGAAGGAGACGATCTTTGAGTTCATCAAGAACGGGGTTATGTGTAAGGCATTTTTTTATTTTATTTTTTTATATTTCTTTTGCCTTTATTTCTAATTTGTTAGAGTCCACAGTCCAGGAGCCGACGTATTCATCAGGGTTGAAAATGCCAATATTTTTGTGTTACTTGCCACGGTTTGCCAGCGTTTTATAAATTACAAAATGAAACGTGAAAACAATTTGCTCAGAGTTACAACAGTCAGGTACTTAAACTCATTTGCAAGTCGTACTTGGCTCAATGCTAGTTACTCGGACTTGGGAATAAGTTGAGTATTTGAGACCTGAAAAGGTTTTGGGTTTCGTTTTTCTATTTTTGTTTTCTTGATTCTTCTGAACTATTTTCCAATTTACCAAGTGTTTTTCATACGTTTTTTGACTGGCCTTGCCGAGTCTAGCTACTTTGTTCAGAATATATCAGAATAGAATAACATTTCACAAACCCTAAATTGCATGCCAGGGTTCATCATGATAATTTAACACACTGCAACACACCAAATTTGAAACTAAATAATATAAAAATTCGAAATTCAGCTTATATTTTTTATATTATGAATTGATCTTTAGTATTCAAGTACAATCTGGCAGCATAGAGTTCTCCTAGAGCATAGCTATCATATAGAAATGTCGATTCAAAAAAAACCTATGTGGGAAAAATTCAGTTGCAGGCTGAGGAGATCCATTTAGGAAAAATCACGAGCTCTTCTCTCTGTCACTTATCCATTTGAAAGGGGTTTTTCACATAGATTCAACATGAATTTCCTTTGACAAATTTTCAAGGCCGTAAGGGTTTTAATACTCATACTTTACATAAATCACCGAGTTCTCTTGAATATAGTTCTTAATGTCATTTTAAACATAATTTTTGTTTAACATAATTAATACAAGTTGTGTTGATTGCATGATTATTATTCATTAATACTTGTAATTTGTCATTTTTGGGTTCGTTTTACATGTTTTTTTTTTCATTGCCTTGGCAAATGCAACCAAGGTTCATTGTTCTAAGTGCTTCGCTATGTTTTTCCATTATAAATCAAATTCTGGAATTTGTGGACAGAAACAAACTCATCCTATTTTCAGCGTATACTCGAATGGTAACTCAAGCATAGCGCTTTTACTTAATATAAATAAACTTTTACTTAATTAGTAAATAGTCCTACAAATGAACTTTTATCTAATTAGCAAGGAAAATAGTGTTGTTTGGTATTAAATTGTCTGAAATAAAGTTCTGGTTACATAACTGCAATTTCATTCTATTTTATATTCGTAGACATAGTTATCTGAGAAGAATATAAAAGTTGAATTTAGTGGACCATGCATATTCAAATTAAACAAATCTTGATTTGTATTTTCCTCAAGGTTTTGTAATTGACCGTACAGACCATGAAGGAAACAAGTACAGACCTTTAAGATTAAAAGTTAAAACCTGGATAAATAATAGGGACTTTATTGAGAAAACAGGAATCGAAAGTCTCAGAGCAGTAAAAAATAAAAAATAAAAAAATTAGGAACATATTTAGGTTTTCTTGTGAAAGAAGTATTGAAGCATGAAGTGGTCTAGATGATTGAGAATCAAAATGCAATTAGTGGTTTTCAGGTGAATATCTAAAAGAAAGTGACAACTGATGTTAATGGGTTTGAGTCTCAGACACCAGAATGGTAGGTGTTCTTTCCTAAAATCCTATCAATTGTCCAACCTTGTCATAAAATTTACAGTTGTTGGAAAGGCAAAGTCAACATTATGAAAGGAAGCCCATTTAGTTTATGAGATGAATGCACTCTTAGAGCAGTTTGAATATTAGGACGATGGTAAATTTACAGGACAGATGTATCGAGATCTGGAAAGCTAAAGGTTACTGTTTAAGAACTGAAATCCAAATATTCCATGAATCAAGACACTATTCCGGATGCTTTTTAATACTTATGCATTTTGATTCATAAGAATAATTTAGTGACCAGCATAGCTGACAAATGGACTAAGAAACGTACATGCAAAGTAAAAAAATGAGTAAATATAATCTTACGTTTACAAAGTAAATATGATTTTTTGCAAAGTAAAAATCAGTTACAAATACTTGTGTGCATATGCAATTCAAGTCAGTAACATTTTCTCTGTTTTGTTTTTCACGAATCACCTCATTCATGAATGTGGCTAAGATAGAGGATCAGCACTTGAGTCAAGTAGGAAGTTGTAAAAGTCCTTCAGAAGAAAAAAGAATTTGATCAGAATATTTGATTCTGGTATCAGAATATTTTCTCTGTTTTGTTGTTCAATATCAGGATGACACATGCATCTTGGCAAACAAACTTAGTGCACTTCAAGTTTTAAGTTGCTTTGGTCACTCTATAGCATGCACTACAATTGTAATTATCAATAAGTGACATAAAAATTCCTAAAATCTCTTCTGAAATTCTTAGCAATGTCTTCATTTTCCTATTTGCTAATTTTCCCAACGATTTTGGCATATAAATAAACCCACTACACATTTGCATGCTGTATTTATCATTGAACATTAACCATTTTCATAGGGTGCAGCAAGGCTAAAATACACTTTTTATGGTCATGATCCTTAGTTATATGTAATATGTATATAGCACTTTACGAGAACGTGCAAAAATGTGTAGAATAAGCTTTATAGTTTTATGGGTGCATATATGCATGGCTCTCTGAATCCTGGTGTTAATGATAACATTTTGTGTAAGCCTCTTGATATGAACCAATATTATGTGTTCTCTGAGTCAGCCTTTAAGGAAGGGATTTAATCATCTAGCATTTGGGATGCCAGATCAACCCTCTGACCATCACCCTCGGAATAGTGTCATATTAGCATTGCTGCAGTCTTTGGGTAGCATGACGGAGTCAAATCCATCCCTGTGAAACATATGATTATTGGAAACGTTTTATACTCTACTTCAAAACGTGATGTTAGACTTATTTTCCTGAAAGAAATCTCAGTTATTTAATTTTATGGAGCTTCCACTTAAACTAACCTTAACGTTTATGGAAATCACACAATTTCTATTCAGAAAGAAAAGAAACAGTGCCATCTCCAAATTTCGGTTGCAAAGCAACATCTGCAATGTGCATTATATGACTTCCTCATTTATCATTAGTATTTTCTTGTTATGTATTTGTCATTTGGTTGGGAAAACCATTGCAAATCTTTTTGAAAGATGATATGATGATGATCCCAGGGCGGGCATATATGGGGTTAAATCAAAATGTATATGTAATAATAGTGGTTGGCCTAATAAAGAGGCAATATGTGCAATGGATGGATATCTATATAGAGAGATCATGTAGTCATTATTAAGGGATATGTGATTTGGGTATATGAATATATTGGAGTAGGTTCTGGTACCTAACATTTAGTATCTCTCCATGAAAATATGTTTTTTATTTTTATTTTTAACTTTTGAGAATTGGATTAAATTTATATTTTAAATTACAGATGAATTGGTATTACTAACTTTGGGTTAGATACAGATTATTGGTTTTAATGTGTAATGAAGAGATAGTCTAGATCCTAACGGATGGTGAATGATACTTGTTATTCATTTTCATATGAGTAAATAGAATTGTTGAAGGAACAATTATCTACCTTGGATGAGAAAAAGGTACTATTGATTATGTAAATGGTACTGTTGACTTTATAGTGTGTGCAGATTTTTCGACATTGTTGTCGAAAGGAACAATGGAATTTGCAGGAACACGCATATCCATGACCGCAAACTTACGATCTTATGTATTATGTCTATGCAGGCAATTTTATGTCTTATCCAAGAAATTATTATGCCTAAAATGTATTGTAATGTGAGGGATGGTGTTGCCTTCACAGGTGCGCTTGCAGGCAGACCATATAATTAATAAAATGATTATTTTTTTTGTGTTGGAGAGGAATAACCTTCCCCGTCGTCCGATCCAGTTCTGGGTCGGGTGGCAGTGTCTTTTCTTTATGGTGTGGAATATTTTTATGCTTGATTCATAACTTTTATGACATATATATCATATTAATATTACTTCACCATAAATCATATTAATTTATTGAATTAAACATCAATACAACTTTTATACTGTCATAGATTAACACATGACATGAAAATAGTAACTGAATGTGATTAAAAAAGAAAATGTCACCTTAGTTTTACTTTGCTTGGTCATACGACTTTGTTCAAAGCATATAATAAATCATCCGATAGTACTAGTTTTCTTCATAAAAAGGTTTACGTGGGTTATCCAGAAAGCTCCACTATGTAATTATGTTGTCCAGTCATGAGGACTATTCATGACCAGTTTCTTCATGGGCCTTAACTGGTTAAAAAGGCATCCACTTTGTTAGATAATATAATTTCCATAGGATTGATGGTAATCTTGTAATAGGAAAAAGATTCTTTAGTCACGAGACTCGAAGCACTTCTTCGACTTTTGGTGGATATTGAACCACATCTCCGTGATTGATAGAATCTAGATCATTAGTACTCCTTATCTTGCATTCAATGATCATTTGAAAGGTGAATTAGTGGATGGATTGGATCATCTAGTGACTCACATCACATTGCATTTTTTCTTTAATTAGCTATCCAATTTGGTATCTAAGGACAGTTATATTCTTAGCAATAAGCCACAACAATCGGATTCTTGACAGAAGAATAATGTTAGTATAACTTAAAGTCTGGTGCATTCATTAGCTCCTCATTGTTTTTCTCCTGCATCATTATAGACATCAAATTCTTTGACCACTATCTCATTTTCTTGAGTTGACTCATTGAGTCATTGGAAAAATATATAATCTTGTAATCTTGGATGGTGATAATCTACCCATAATTGACGATGTATAATTCTCTGAAAGATTGTACTATTGATATGGCACACTGGCATGCTGGTATAACTACTCACGACCGGTTGCATTACATGTATCTGCTCATTTACTACTCATATCATTTGTATATTGAACATCATCAAGCTACATGATGGTATATTTAGTCTCAGTGGCAAACCATACAGATTTGGATTAAAATTCAGATGTTGAGTATAATGTTACATGACGTTCGTAATGGTTAAAGTTGTCTAAAGAGAAATGGGAAGAAAAAACCTGCAATTTTTTTTTTTGGTAACTAATGATAGTTCACGTGATTATGGCCAATTTGGATCAAATATTTAAGGTCATAAAGAAGAAATATCACAACACAGATAATAAATTAGTAAGAAGAAACAACCTATTTTGGAGCATAAAAGAAGAGTATTGAGGTAATTTGAACATAATAGAAGAATTTGGTAACTTGGTATTCTAAAGGTATCACTGTAAGGTCTATCTAAGGATGATGCACCTAAAGAAGAAATATTGTCAATCAACCAATGAAGTTGAATAATTATGGTAATAATTTTACGGAACTTGGACGGTATGATAAAATGATGGGAAAGGATAAGTGTGTACATGACAACATCTATAACAATTTTCCCTCTAATGGGAGAGCCACATTGTAAAGTTTTCCATAGGTGACTCACTATATGAATGAATTATGGACAACAAGATGTATGGTCAGGTAATTTTATTATGTGGATAAGCGGATTACATATATCTTATTGAATTTATTTTTCAGGTATTACCCAAGTTGGGAAGAGTAATGTATGAAGTTACATGATGACCAAGTAATGATAACTTGGAAGATATAGGAAGGAATGTTGCCCAACTTGAATAAGGATACTATTTAATAAGAAAGAGTCTTTTGCCCAACTGGAGGAAGGGGTCAATTTATGATTAAGCAATCAACTGGTATCGAACATGACGAACTCGATGAGATAAGAAAATAATTCTTTGAATTACTAATTGTTAAATAAGTCAACATTGATCAAAAAATCCCTGTGCAAATCAATTAAGCATGATATAGAGTTATATCATGATGGAAATAATATTTGCAATAGCGATATTGGAATCAGTGAGCCAAATGGTAAATGGATGTAAAATCAAGGGATTTTAATTTTGAGATAGATGATTTAAATAATGATGGTATCACTAGTAATGAATTTCACCAAAATTTCCTTTGGGAAGGAAGAATCTATGACGAGGGATTAAGATGCAAGATGATAATTATGAAATTTAACGATGTACTTAGATGATTATACCATTGGTGAATGATCAACCACCTTGTAGAAATAAGTCGAAATGATTATTGAAAAGTGATTGACACCTTGATGAAAACATACTGACAATGTTTCATGATATCATGGTAGGAAGATAATGATGTACATATGGTTCTTATAGTGATAAGGTATCTATACGATAATAGCGATATGCATAGGTATTATGACATTGTGTCAAGGTATATTGACATTTTCATTTACTACCTGATGATAAGTATTTAATGTTCAATACTCATGATGGATATGATATGCATAACGTGGCATAGGAATTATTATGTTATAATATGAGGATTATTGACATGTGGTTCATTTATGTTAACTCATGATATGTCTTGATATAATAATGTAATGATATAACTGAAGCATGCGATAGTTCTATACAAATCTATGACATGCGTGATCATGCAGTTCCTTGCAAGAGTTGGCATGTGGATTATTTCCTATGATACTATGATGGTATGGTTAATGCATTCGATGCATGTTGAGATGTGATGATTCACAGGACTCCACAAATAGGCTGAGAGGGCTGGTTTATTTGATGATCTCGTGCGAGCCCATACGCACGAGGGAGAATAAGTAACACCATATGGTCTGGGGACAAAAACTCAATCAACACTACATATGCCAGTGATTCCTTTGTCTTATGTATAGCTCTTGATGGATAAGCTCTTGAAGAGATATGGGACCATCTTGAGGAGGCCAAGTGCCTGATGTTCCAGGCTAGGTGCCTGTTATTGGATTGGGATGCCGAAGTCTGGAAGGGATGTAAAGGACTTCGATGCCTGGGGCTGTGCGCCTTAGTAGTTATGGAGGGAGTGGGCCAGCCTGCGAGATGCCCAGGGTCATTGAGTACCGGACCGGATGCCTGCCTTGGGGCAGATGAGGTCTGAGTCAAGAGCGAGCCTTGGGGCCAGCCTTGGACTAGGATACAGACCAGGTCAGGCTTAGCCTGGTACTAAAAGTGGGAAAAAGGACAGAGATTCCTTGAGATTTCTCGGGGTGTTGGGGACTTTCGATGCCTGTTGGTTATACTAGTTCAGTAGAGGGTGTTGGCAACATGAAGTGAATAAAAAACTAAATAATTAATATTAAAATAATACACAATAACTTCGGGACGAAGTTCCTTAAAGTGGGAGAGTATGTAATATCCCTCCCTTTGATAATAAATAATATATAATAAATAAATTATATAATAATATAATAATATAATAATTATAATAATAAATAATACAAAATAAATAATAATAATAAATCACTTAATAATAAATAATAAAAAATAATAAATCATAAATGATATTTAAAAAATATACAAGAAAATAAATAAAAATAATAAAAATAGTAATAACTACACTAAAGCTCTAAATAAGAATAAATAGTAATAAAACAAAGAAAGCAATAAAAAGAATCAGTGAAGCTAAAAATCAAAAGAAAAGTAAAGAAATAAATCAAGAAGGCTAAAAATCAAGTTGCATGTAGACACATGGAGTGTGTGCATGTGGTTCCCCATCCAAATGTTATTCTATTTAATAGATGGTGAGGAAGATGAGAGGCATTCTTGCATTCCATCATTCCAATATTCTATCTTGCATTCTCTTGGGAGAATGGTATACTAAGACTTAGGAGCACTGGCAGTAGTCGTTGATTGAGGGCTTGGGGGTGGCCAGTTGTAGCAGAATCCTGCACAATTGAGCCTACGGTTGGGAGGAGAGTCGTCCCCAAAATCTTGTGTTCACTTTGCAGACTGCAAGTACAAGTAATATAGGTAATTTCATTTGTAAGAATTTGTTTTCCATTAAGAAATTAATTTTAGTTTTACTTTGTTCTGTTACAAAATCTTTATGCGTTGTAGCTTATTTATCCCTCAGGTCCGGTCATCCATTGGGCTGAACTTCTGTTGTTTGATGTGGAGCTCCAATATCCTACGATCTTCACTTATTTCACATGGTTGAGTTGCTCAACTGTTAGTCCGCGACGTAAGTGGTTTCTCTCTCTCCCTACTAGACATGTGTCCCTCGATGTATGGAATCCCTGGGTCTTTGTCCAAACCCACTTACCACCTGAAATTCCTCCGATATTCCACCGGTTTTTAGTGCGGGACTAGTCTGTTGGTTTTAGTGCTTTTCTCATGGTTTTCTAGTTTCCCTTGTGACCGAGCACTCAAGGCCTTTCCCTCTCAAGGGGTTTTGCCCAGCGATATGTGATTGCGCTAATCACGTATCGGAAACAACCTTCATTTCTAGGTTTAAGCTTCCCAACTGCCATTTTTTCACCATGCATAGTCCCCATGGGCCAACAGTCAGCGTGCTTTAACCGAAGGTCCTCGTTGCTCCGTGTTGGCTGCAAATTATCATTATTTAGAGGTTATCTCCAATAGCTATAAGATTTCTTGAATTTTATCATCCATTCTTAACATGATGGAATTGTTTGAGGATCCCATTCAGATCAAAATTACATTACATTACAATACTTAGGGTAGATAACCCTATGACTCAACCTATACTTCGCGCTCCGCACCCGCAATTTGTGGAGTTTTACAATACATTTGTGTTGGAAATAATATTGAGAGGGGGGGTGAATCAATATTATTAAATCAAAAAATTTTCATTTTCATAGATATATATAAGCTACTTTAGTTATGGGAACCCGCGTATATAAGCAACTATGTCTAAAGCAACCAGCGTATATCAGTAAACTTATGATTCAGTTAATCCACAAAATGTTGATCTTTAATCAGTGCATCAAAACTTCATTAACCATAAGAATAGTAAACAGGTGCAGTAAAATAGAACAGATCATCACACACATGAACACAAGATATAAGGTGGAAATCCAATGTGGGTGAAAACCACCTGCTACAATTCGTCTCTATCTTCTTTTAATAAGAAACTTCTTTTTAAAATATTTTTGTACTAGTGCAGTCTTATACCAGTATGTAGGCTTCTACTTCCAGAAGGCTACAACCTTCTCTCATTCTCTAGCTTCTCCTAGAAAGGAGATACAAACCCCTTAGCTCTTGTTCTAGCTGATGTACTAATACATAGGTGCTGACCTACAAAAGGCTACAACCTTCTCTTTTCTTCCAAGGATCACGTTTCATAAATTTTCAAACTGGATCCATGCATAACATCAATCAAACATCAAATATATCTACATCAACCAATCCCCTTTGCACCAACCAAAACTAAATCAATCAATCACTTCTTTGAATGTTGTAACCAGAATACAGTAATAGTAAGCAGACACCCATCCTAAACCCTGAATACTAAAACAATAAATAGAAGTAGCTAAAACATATTTTATGAGACATATGCTACTTCAAGATGAAGAACCTACGTGCATATGCTTCTGTATTAAGGAAAACCAACATATACAATGTTTTGAATTATTGAACCAGCGTGTATACACGCCTTTGCTATGCCGAACCTATGTACAAATATATAAAAGACAATTTTCCCTTTCCAAATATTCAGACATCAGTTATACCCAGATTATCAAATTTATAGATCAAGTCATGTGCCAAATATAACAGATCAAACTCACACAGAGATACTACTATTCAAGCCTTAAGATCTTGACCCATCAATAGAACTTATCCTTCTTCTAGCACTCATGTTTCTCCTTGGTTTAGATCCAGCTATGCACCATAACCCAATGACCAGTATTCTAGATCTTACTCTTCATAAGATATTCAATACTTGAGTGAATGCCTTTGCTTGATGATCTCTTTCCCCTTTTATAGTCTTAGGCCTTACTCAATGCCATGGTCCAAAACCACTTAGAACTAATACTTGGGTCCAAATACTTCGGACAAGATACCATGGTCCAAAACCATAGTTCCAAATACCAAGGACCAAATACCATGGACCAAAAATAAGTTTTCATCACATGTAAGCTCTTTTCCATGCATGAAAGTTATTGAATATGCATAGGCGACTTTTGATCAGTGATCCCACGTGTATAGGTGACTTGGTTAAGTGGAAATTGCATATATCTCTTTTTCTTTTATTATGAGAGCCTGAACTGTGATCTGTCATCTAAGTGAGTTGCCATCAAGGACAACACCTATGTCATAATGCCAACAATCTCCCCGTTTGGACTTGATGGCAACCCCAAGTCACTCCAAGTCACTCTCCCCATTTGTCATCAAGGGCAAAGGGTGATTCTCCCCTTGAGTACATGTGAAAATCTTCTGCTCTATTGTGTTATCCATGCTCCCGCTGACTGTAGGCAAGGCCTGCAAAAGGATGTTCTAAAAGAAAGAACATGAATCTATAAATGACCTTCCTATCACGAAAGACTCATACATACATCCATCTCCCAACCAAGTGGGGATATACCAATATTGACCAATCCACCCAACCAAGTGAGGATACACCAAAAGTTTACAGATAAGAAAACGAGAACATTACATCATCCATCCCAGGCATAGTGGGGAAACCAAAATAGGCCATTACATGACCTTGATAATAAAAAAAATATAGAGACGAAATATCTAAAACAAGACTATGATAGTCATCAACAACTATCATCAACAACATCTGCCAATCATCATTCAGGCCAGCAACCATGTTCTCCCTCAACACCTGTTCCACCTGAAACCAAAAACAAGTGTGAAATTGAACCAAGATCTTCTAAGATAATGCCAACAATGCATTATTAGAAGTATATGCTCCCCTTGAACGTGTGCTAGATGGTCTCTGTCAAACCCATGTATGACTCTTTTCATCCAATGTCTGGCCCACAGTTTTTCTTCAAATCAACATATATGTGACTGTATCCACAGAAACCAACGTATGTATGCGGATGCTCCTCATGAAACTTGCATAAAACCACTATTCTCTAAAACAGATAAGTTTCAACAGCAAAATGATGCGTCCACTACTCCCAGCTTCTGTCTAAGGTATTAAAATGTCTCCTTGGGTTGTCGTTTGGTGAATATATCAACAACTTGTTCATTGGAGGGAACATACTCCAATTTGACCTTTTGTTCAAGCACTTGTTCCCAGAGAAAATAATATTTGATACGTATGTGCTTGGTCTTTGAATGCATGAATGGATTCTCTGAAATTCTGATTGCACTTGTATTATCACATAAAATGGAGATAGGTGGAGTACAAATGATTTGAAAGTCTTGCAAAATTTGCATCATCCAAAGGAGTTTTGCGTAGCAAGATGCAGCAGCCACATATTCTGATTCAGCTGTAAATAATGCAATTGAACTTTGTTTCTTGCTGAACTAAGATACTAATATGGAACCCATAAAGAATGCACCACCGCTAGTGCTTTTTCTATCGTCCATGCTTCCTGCCTAATATGCATCTGTGTATGCATGAAGTGTGAGATCTGTATCTCTAGGATACCATAAGCCATAGTTTTATGTTCCTTGTAGATATTTGAAAATCCTTTTAACCACCTAAAGGTGTGCTTCTTTTGGATTTGCCTAGAATCTTCCAACTATTCCCATTGCATGCATGATGTCTGGTCGGGTACCTGTCAGATAAAGAAGACTACCAATCATGGATCTATAGGTTGGTTGATGTATTGCTGCTAAATCATCATTTGTGCTGAGGCTGCATCTTGTAACCATAGGGGTACATACTGGTTTCGAATCTTCCATGCCATATTTCTTCAAAATCTGCTTGAGGTACTTGGTTTGTGATAGAAAGATACCATCTTTATTTTGTTGGACTTGTAAACCAAGAAAATATGTCAGCTCACCAAGTAGGGACATTTCAAATTCTTTCTGCATCACCAAAGAAAAGTTTTGACTCATGGCTTCTTCATTGCTACCAAAGATGATATCATCAACATACACAACAAGTATTAGTAATTTATCATTATCAATTTTCATATATAGATTACTATCTACTGATCCTTCTGAAAAACCTTTTTGATGGAGGTATTTGTCCAGACGATAGTACCAAGCCCTTGGAGCCTATTTAAGACATAGAGTGCCTTCTTAAGTCTCCATACAAGTTTTGGATCATTTCCAAGGATGAATCCATCTAGTTGCTCAATATACACTTCTTCTAAGTCTCCATTTAAAAAGG
Organism: Pinus taeda; assembly: GCA_000404065.3. Taxonomy (NCBI): domain Eukaryota; kingdom Viridiplantae; phylum Streptophyta; class Pinopsida; order Pinales; family Pinaceae; genus Pinus; species Pinus taeda. The sequence goes on along the minus strand of APFE030462848.1, from coordinate 234,128 downwards.
AATATTTCACATCCATTTTATATACTTTGAACTTTTGAAAGCTAGAAAGAGAAAGGAACATTCTTATGGCTTCAAGTCTAGCAACTGGTGCAAAAGTTTCTTCAATCTCTATACCTTCTTGTTGAGCATACCATCTACAAATAAGTCTGACCTTATTTCTAATAACATCTCCATTTTCATTCAACTTGTTTTTGAATATCCATTTGGTCCCTATGACATTATTATCATTAGGTATAGGAACCAATTCCCAAGTGTTATTCTTTTCAATCTGCTCAAGTTCTTCATTCATGGCCTTGACCCAGCATTCATCTTTGCATGCTTCATGTACATTTCATGGTTCAGCAGAGGAGAGTAATGCTAGATAGCTTGAAGCTTCTATTATAGTTCTTCTTGTTTGAACACCTGCCTCTTTCTGCCCCAAAATTTGAGTCTCTGGATGGTTCTTCTGAACATACCTGAATGGATATTTTCTTCTATTCTTTTCTATTCTTCTAGTGCCTCATACGTTTCTTCTTCAACATTAGTCTGGTTTGATGTTGAAGGATAGTCCTCTTCGTCCTCAAAATCTTTGGTTTTTATCTATTTTGAATTGTTGCCTTCTTCATCAACCACCACATCAATACTTTCAACAATTTTTCCAAGTCTTTTATTGTAACACTTATATCCTTTACTTTGGGAAGAGTAACCAAGGAGAATGCCTTCATCCACTCTAGGTTCAAACTTTTCAATATTTTCATCAGTCCTTTTGATGTAACATTTTCTTCCAAAAACCTTGAAGTATTTTACTATAGGAGTCTTACCGTACCAAATTTCATGAGGATTTTGAGTGTTGTTTACCTGAATGTTTGTTTTGTTGAGAATAGTAATGGCAGAAAATGCAACTTCACCCTAGAAGGTTGCAGGAGTTCCAGATTCATCAAGCATAGCACGAGCCATTTGTTGAACTGTTCTATTCATCCTTTCCACTACTCCATTTTGTTGAGGGGTCCTTGTAGTAGAGAATTCCCTTCTTATTCCATGTTCTTCACAAAAGTCAAAAACTCATCCAAGGTAATTTCCCCTCCTCGATCAGACCTAAGGCATTTGATTCTGCGATCTGATCCATTTTTAGCCAAGGCTTTGAAAGCTTTGAACTTTTCGAAAGTTTCATCTTTATGCTTCAGAAGTCCTATCCAACACATCCTGGAAAAGTCGTCAATGAATGATATAAAGTATTCTTCTCCTCGCGGTGAATTTTTCCTCGATGGACCACATAAATCAGTATGGACAAGTTCAAGTGGCTTACTAGTTGATCCTTCCTTCTCAGGGAAATTAGTTCTGGATTGCTTCCCAATTGACATGATTTGCATATTGTATTGTCTGGAATTCTGATGTTAGGGAGATCACGAACCACCTAATATTTTCATGCTTTCCTTATTTGAGAGAAGCTTAGATGCCCCAATCTTCTGTGCCATAGCCAATGTTCATCATTCTTGCTTAGATAGCACTATTGTTGTCCTCCCTTGAGTATGTATAAATTATTTTGAGTTCTTATGCCTTTGATCACTATTTCTCCTATATCAAGCTCACGAACAATACATCCATTTGATCAAAATATTACCTTATTTCCTTGATCACACATTTGGCTAACACTCACTAGATTATGCTTTAAGCCATCAACATACATAATAGTTCTAGCTTTGAATTTACTTTCAAAAGAACATAACCTTTACCTTTTATGAAAGCAGGTGTGTCATTTCTGAATGAGACCTTCCTTTCCTTTTCTAAAGCACTATATGACTGAATTTTTTCTTTACCACTTGTCATATGTTTCAAACATCCACTGTCAATGTACCACTGATTTTCCTGTCCTTTCGCATATAAGGCTATACCACATCTTTCTGGTTGCAGTTCTTTCTTTCTCCAAGTTTTGGGACCTAATGAAGGTTTCTCCTTCTGAGATGTTTGCCAAAATTTACTCCTACATTCAGAAACTTCATGACTGAAGTTGTTACAAATAGAGCATTCTATTTCATTTTCAAGAGCAGAAAAGTTATTGTAGGTCCTCTTCATGATCCCAGTCATGCTCCTTTGATTTCATGCTTCTCAAGTCATAATGGTCTTGTAGGCAACACATTGTGCAACTTTGTGTCCAAAGTTATGACATGAAAAGCATTGGCCATTAAAGAAATTCCCGTGACTATCAAATCTACTGTCCAAGTGATTTTAGTTTCCAGTATCATTCATTCTTGAGGCAAAATGAGAATGATTTACCTGCGGTTGGTTGTAGCTTTTGTTCATCCTTGAAGTAGATTGACACTAATTTACCTGGCGATTTTCTTTATGCCTTTGCTGACGATTGTCAACCTGTTCACTTCTCCTTTCTGCATCAAGATAACTTTTGGAGGTGGATGGCTTCTGTACTTGAGATGCTTCTTTAGTATATCCAAGACCTATCTTGATTAGAGGAGAACACTGCACTTTGATAATCTCATCTAAAGTTTTAGATCCTTTAGCAAATCTAAGATTAAGAGATTTTGTTTTCTCAATATCTTTTTTAAGTCCCATAATTTCACATTCTAACTTTTCATTGTGCTTTTCCTTTTTAACAAGTTGGAATGTCAGAATATCTATGATCACATTCTTTTATTCTAAACAGATTTTAAGTTTAGAAATTTCTTCGTAGAGATCATCTTCATCGATAGCATCCAAGAACTCATCATCTTCAAAAGTCATCAACAGTCTATAATCATTACCATGTTGATCTTCATCACTATTTGAAAGTCCATTGCTGTCTTCATGTGTATAATAACTCTTCTTATTTACGTTTTGTTTTCTATTCCATTTAACTGGTTCATTACCTTTATCAAGCTTATCTTTATGAGGACATTTGGCTACATAGTGACCAACTCTTCCACAAGAAAAGCATTTGAAATGTAGCTTACCTCTGAATCTTCCAGAACCCCATTGAAGGTTCTTGATGAAGTTTGATTCTTCCTCTCCTTCTGACGTATGCCTTGACTCATTATATTCTCCTTTGAATGCATCTTCTCTTATGTCTGATGGCCTCCTTTTTCTCATTTCGAAAGCAGTTAGGATTCCACGCAGCTGTGACATTGTAATACTCTAAAGTTTCTACTTTTCTTCTATGGTAGAAACTTTTGATTGAAACTTAGAAGACAAGGATCTTAGAACCTTTTCAACTAAAATAACTTCTTTTATTTCTTCACCTAAACTTTTCATGCGATTAACAATCTCATCTATTTGTAAGAAATAATTAGCCACACTTTCATCATTGTGCATTCTGAGAGTTTCATATTGAATTATGAGAGATTTTAGTTTTACACGTTTTACCTGATCGTCTCCTTCATAGCTTAGGATGATCTTGTCCTATATTTCCTTGGCAGTCTTGAGCTGCATAACCTTGATGAATTCTAATTGAGATAGACTCCCCAATAGAGTATTGACAGCCTTTGCATTTGTTTCATACTGCTTTTTACCAGCCATATCTGTAGGAGTTGTTGATGGAAATGTGTATCCTCCTTCCACGATATCCCAAACTTCTACGCCAAGAGATTGAAGATAGGTTGTGGTTCTTACCTTCCAATAGAAAAAGTTGCTCCCATCAAATATTAGTGGCCTGATGGATGCCTCTTTTTCGTAGTTACTCAAGATGATAGATCTTCCTTCAAGCAATCAAGCTTCTTCTGAAGAACCTGCTCGAAAACAATTGTTGGAAATAATACTAAGAGGGGGCTTGAATCAGTATTATTAAATCAAACAATTTTCATTTTCATAGATATATATATATATATACTACTTCAGTTATGGGAACCTATGTATATACGCAACTGTGTCTAAAGCAACCAGCGTATACCAGTAAAGTTATGATTCAGTTAATCCATTAAATGTTGATCTCTAATCAGTGCAACAGAACTTCATTAACCATAAGAATAGTAAATAGGTGCAGTAAAATAGAACAGATCATCGCACACATGAACACAAGATATAAGGTTGAAATCCAATGTGGGTGAAAACCACCTACTACGATTCGCCTCTATCTTCTTTTAATAAGAAACTTCTTTTTACAATATTTTTGTACTGGTGTAGTCTTATACCAGTGCGCAGGATTCTACCTGTAGAAGGCTACAACCTTCTCTCATTCTCCAGCTTCTCCTGGAAGGGAGCTACAACCCCCTTAGCTCTTGTACTAGCTGATGTACTAGTATGTAGGTGCTGACCTATAGAAGGCTACAACCTTCTATTTTCTTCCAGGGACCACGTTTCAGAAATTTTCAAACTTGATCCATACATAACATCAATCAAACATCAAATATATCTACATCAACCAATCCCCTTTGCACCAACCAAAACTAAATCAATCAATCACTTCTCTGAATGCTATAACTAGAATACAGTAATAGTAAGTAGACACTAATCCTGAACCCTGAATACTGCAGCAATAAACAAGAGTAGCAAAAACATATTTTATGAGATGTACGCTACTTCAAGATGAAGAACCTGCGTGCATACGCTTCTGTATTAAGGCAAAACAGTGTATACGTTGTTTTGAATTACTGAACTAGCATGTATATGTGCCTTTGCTATGTCGAACCTATGTACAGATCTATAAAAGAAAATTTCCCCTTTCCAAATATTTAGACATCAGTTATACCGAGATTATCAGATTTATAAATCAAGTCATGTGCCAAATATAACAGATCAAAATCACACAAAGATACTACTATTCAAGCCTTAAGATCTTGACCCATCAATAGAACTTATCCTTCTTCTAGCACTCAGGTTCCTCCTTGGTTCGGATCTAGCTATGCACCATAACCCAATGACCAGTATTCTAGATCTTAATCTTCATAAAATATTCAATACTTGAGTGAATGCCTTTGCCGAACGATCTCCTTCCCCTTTTATAGTCTTAGGCCTTACTCAATACCATGGTCCAAAACCACTTAGAACCAATACCTGGGTTGAAATACTTTGGACGAGATACCATGGTCCAAAACCATAGGTCCAAATACCAAGGACCAAATACCATGGACTAAAAACAAGTTTTCCCACATGTACGTGATTTTCTATGCATGAAAGTGTGTGCATATGCATACACGACTTTTGATTAGCGATCCTATGTGTATACGTGACTTGGTTAATTGGAATCTAAGTATATCTCTTTTTCTTTTATTCTGAGAGCATGAACTGTGATCTATCATCTGAGTGAGTTGCCACCAAGGACAACACTTGTGTCATAATGCCAACAATTTGACCAAAACTTGAGCTTTGAGCCCAAAAAAATGTTGTGGGGGGATTCCATGCCCAATAGGCCCCAACAAAAACATCATGACTTGCCCTTAAGTCACTCTTTCAGCACGATGATCTCAGCATGAAGTCCCTCCAATTGGTCTTGATGGCCTGAATGTCGACAATGCACTGAGCTACTGCCCGTTGTAACTGCTGCATACTTGCTTCTGAATCATTTGTTTTTTAAGTGTGTCCTTACCTTGGTACTGACATTTTTTGTGTGTGTTTATAGTCTCGTTCTCTTGTTTGACTCCTTAGGTCACGAATATTGTGCTTCGGTCGGTTAGTCAGAGATCCAGCCCACCCGTGTAGGGTTTCAAGCAATTGCCATTTACTTTTCTTGGGAAGGGTCCTCCATTTAGTTTGATTAGCTTGACTGCACCTCTATCTCTGACCTCCTTAAATACGTATGGTCCTAGCCATTGCATTCTGAATTTTCCTAGAAATTTCTCAAACTTACTGTTATACAGCAACACCAAGTCATTTACCTTGAAGGTGTGCAACTTGATATGGAGGTCGTGCTAGGCCTTTTCACGGTGCTTTTGTACCTGCTAATGAAATCTAGCCAAAAACCATTCTTCCTCGAGTTCTTCTAATTGTGCAAGTTGTTCTGCCAGAGCTTCGTGGTCCATCATGCCTATGAGCACTGCTATTTCCAGACTAGGTATGATGTATTCCATTGACATGACAACTTCCATGCCATAGACTAACCGGAAAGGTGTCTTTCCCATCAATTTCTTATATTGTCCTATACATCGATAATATGGCCGGTACGTTCAAGTCCCAGTCATTTTGCTACGCGTTACATACTTTGGTTAGCACAATCTCCAATATTTTGTTAAATGCCTCTACTCTCCCATTAGCTTGTGGGTGGTATGGTGTACTTTTCTGATGATACACATGGAACTCTTATGTGAGCACGATGATGGTTTCATTCAGGAAATGTGTTCCTCAATCACTCATTAAGATTTTTGGATAGCCAAATCATGTCAACACATTTTCGAACAAAAACTTCGCAGCCATGGTGGTTGTGCAGTCCTTGACCAGTTGCGCTTCCACCCATCGTGTCAGGTACTCCGTCGCGGTGATGATGTAGTGCACACCATCTTTCCCTAAGGTTTTATTGGTCCCACAAAGTTGATTGCCCATTTTTCAAATAGTTGCAGTGTTACTTGTGGATTTAGTGGCATCTCATCCCTTTATGATGGTTCTCTAGTCCTGTGACGTATATCACAAGCCTTACAGTGTGCTTTTGAATCCTGGTACAGGTTTGGCCACCATAACCCTACACAGAGAATATTTTGTGTGGTTGCTCATCCTACATAGTGTCTTCTTGCAGTGCCCCCATGTGCTTCTGCAGAGATCTTACCTCATTCAAATTCAGGTACATATCTTCACAATATCTCATTGTTCCAATTTTGTAGAGGTTCCCCATGATGACAGAAAAGTCTGCCACGTGAACCACCAATTCCTTCTTCTGTTGGACTAAGTATTCCTTTGGCGTAGTCCCTGTTGTTCGAAAATGAATTATATCTTCGAAGTTTATGTCCATGATTTGCATTGCAAAGAGCTGTGCATCATGTACTCCCTCCTCCAAATTTGTGGGTTCCTCGTCTATCTAAATTCATGACAAGTGATGTAGGTTTTAACCCTGTACATAAATTACCTGCATACGAATTCTAAAACAAAGAAAATAAACAATGCAAGAGCATAACACATAAAACACATATGCACAAATATTTTCCCATGGATCCCAAAACCGAGACTACTAGCTTGATTTTTCATTATGTTCCTTTCAATGTTACAATACATATTTATACATGTCGAAGCATCCAATACCATGTACCAAAAACCATCGCATCCAAAACCATGGACTAAAAACCATAGGTAGATTTGCCCAACCTAATATAGGGTCAAATTTTTTTTTTTCCCGGGGCGCTGCCCTGAACCCCGTAGAGGGGGGCTACCCGCCCCCCTCAAACCCCCTGGACAGGGGGGGCTGCCGCCACCCCTGTGATCCCCCCACTACGCAATCGGCACAACGAAGGTGGGGCTCCGCCTCCCCTCTAACCCCCCCG
>APFE030462848.1:154357-222954 GCA_000404065.3 Pinus taeda | reverse complement strand
ACAGAGTTCCAATCCAAACTCCCCACATCAATACCAGTGCTCCTCAAACCATCTTGTAGGTATCCTTCTCGAACACTGCCTTTACACCTGCATCATCCAACTTGCTTACAGAAATCAGATTTCTCGCCAATGCAGGAATATGCAGAACACCAGGAATGGTTCTAACCCTTCCACCTTCCAACTTCAACTTTACTTTTCCACGACCAATGATTCTAGTATTCCTATCATCTCCTAAGAAGACACCACCACCATCATATTTCTCATACTCGCAGAACCACTCTCTATGGGGAGTGAAGTGAAAGGATGCACCTGAGTCAATTAACCATGCCTCATGATCTACATGTGTACATTAAGAAGCCAAGTACACATCCCCACCTTCATATAAGGTGGTTTTCGCCTCTGTAGAAGGAGCATCATCAGATCCCTTTCCTTTATCAGGAGCTTTAGATTTACAATCCCTTCTGAAGTGCCCTTCCTTTCTGCATTTCCAACACACCACCTTTATAGGTTCTCCTGGAGATTCAAATCTCCCTCTAGATTTAGATCTCCCACTCAATGATTTATTTTTGTTTATGTTCTAGGACCGTCCTCGTAAAGACAAGGCATCACCATTCTATTTGTCCATATTTTTCCGTCTCACCTCCTCCGTCAGCAAGGTTGAGGCTATTTCATCAAACTACAAAGCAGTTTCATTGCTACCTATTGCAATAACTAGACTATCCCATGAATTTGGTAGAGAACAAAACAAACTCATGCACTTATCTTCATCTGAAATTTTAATATCAACAGATGATAACTGACTTACCACAGTATTAAACGCATTCAGATGCTCTGTCACTGAGTCTCCATCTTTCATCCTCAAGTTATACAGCTTTTTCCGTAGGAATAGTTTATTCACCAGAGACGTAGATTGGTACAAAGTCCCTAACTTGTCCCACAGAGCCTTCGCCGTAGATTCCCTTGATACATTCAGCAATACTGAATCTGAGACACACAATCGTATTGTACTCTTTGCCTTCCGATCCAACTTCTTCCATTCTTCATCGGTCACTATCGTTGGTTTAGTACGCGGATCTACCATGATCCACTGATCTTTATCCACCAACAGATCCTCCATCTTGAGTTTCCACAACTCAAAACTCTAACCATTGAACTTATTAATCTCTATCTTTCCGTTGCTCGCCATCTTCTTTCACCACCAGAATCTATCTCGCAAATCTCCCACTGAACAGGGTCTACGACAAGCCCGAGCGAAACCCCTCAGCAACGAAGGCGTCCCCTTGAAGCCAAAACAACTCTGATACCAAATGTAGGATTTAACCTTGTACATAAATTACCTGCATACGAATTCTAAAACAAAAAAAATAAACAATGCGAGAGCATAACACATAAAACACATATGCACAGAGATTTTCCCCTGGATCCCAAAATCAAGACTACCAGCTTGATTTTTCATTATGTTCCTTTCAATGTTACAATATATATTTATATATGTTGAAGCATCCAATACCATGGACCGAAAACCATCGCGTCCAAAACCATGGACCGAAAACCATAGGTAGGTTTTCCCAACCTAATATAGGGTCCAAAAATAAATTTCCCAGGGCACTACCTCAGACCCCATAGAGGGGGGCTACCCATCCCCCTCAAACCCCCTCAATAGGGGGCATTGTCCTCCCCCTTGTGACCCCCCCTACGCAATTGGCGCAACGAAGGGGGGGCTTCGCCCCCCATCTAACCACCCGGTTCACTACGTAGGTTAGTCATGGAAAGAATATAACACAACCCAACAAGTGATTTGGTCCTGCGTTTAGGCATCCCAGCTTGACTATGACAATGAAACCATTTGTTGACTTATATGGGCTTGACCTAGGTTTAGAGGTGATTTAACCAAGAAAATCTCGGTACTACTAGCCCTTTTGGCAACAGTCCGTAGAGAGTGGACTGAGGTCTCACCCGAAGTAGTATGTGAGGGTGCTAGAACCAAGTTTCTACACCCTGGGGATGTCTAATGAGATTCTGGCAGTCCACGATTTGACCTTGCGTGCACGTCACTATGTGCACCTATTAGTCCCTTGCAACCTGTGAGGTTGCCTTCGTGCAACCCTACTCGTGGTGAAATCTTTATTATATCCACGTTCCTTGCTTATTCAACCTATTATTACCTGACTACTTAACTTATCTGTGTAAGACTAGTGATAATTAACTGTATATCCAGCAATCATATAAGTCCGCACGATAAACAAAACAATATAAATGTAATGAAGGTAATACACAAGCAGATGCACAGAAATTGGAATCAACTTCTCTTTATTATTCTTTGTTCTAGATTACAAACTTGACACCACCCTACTCACTCAGCTATAGACTCTACTAGGCCTCTACGTACTCAACGATAGAGCCTCTTCCTACTACTATGACCCAATACCTTAGACTCTTACTTTATGCTTGAACCATTCATATTCATCTATCTCTCCAATTAGCTATCTTTACAGCTTAGATCCTCGCTCTATTTATACAATCCCATGGTTCGCAGAGTGTGGGTAGGCCGACATCAAAACTCAAGCCATCATGGCTTGGCATTGTTAGGCTTAAATTGCCTGGTCTTCCAGACTTTCTTCTGCATCATGTTTTATGTCTCCTGTGGCTAAGGAGAAAATTTTTTTTCCTTGGTCCACTTCTACCAGCAAGGAAACTCCATTCTACATGTTTGATGGAAAGGCTCAGGTGAGAAAAGAATCAGACTAGTCACTTGTCATGACAAGGATAGAAGAAGAAAGGATTCTCAAGCTACATGCTACCTCTGCTCGTGCACCAAATTTCTCATACAATTATCATTATGATGAAGGTACATTTCAATCAAGTTTATTATGGCATGCTAGATTTGGACATTTGAACAATGAAAACCTCCCTTCTTGAAGAAATGGTGTTACTTATTTTCCTACAATTCCTAGGAAACTTAAGCAATGTGATGCTTGCATTCTAGAAAAGTATAGAAAACAGTCTTTTCATGATTGACATTCCAGAGAACATAGAAGACTTGAACTCACTCATTCAAATTTATGTGGTCAAATTTCTATTCCTTCTGCAAATGGAAATACATATATGATGACTACACCAGAATGTGTTGGGTTTATTTATTGAAGAACAAATCTGATGCTTTTAAAACATTCAAGAACTTTCGTACATGGATTGAAAATGATGCACAATCTCATATTGGCTCTATTCACATTGATAATGAAAAACAATACACTTCAAATGAATTTGAAAACTATCTTCACCAACATGGTATCAAACATCAAACAATTGTGCCTTATAATCCCCAACAGAACGGAGTAGCTGAAAGAATGAATAGGACAATATTAAATATGGTGTGCTCCTTGATGGTTTTCAAAAATGTAAAATTGATGTTTTGGGTTGATGTATTTCTTTTTGTTGTATATGTAAAGAATAGATGTCCATATAATGCTACTAGAAACAAGACTCCTTATGAAATTTGGTATGGACACATTCCTTTGGTAAAGCATCTGAGGGTCTTTGGTTCCACATGTTATGCCTTGATACCAAAGGTACATAGAAACAAAATTGGTGCAAGAATTCGTAAGTTTATCTTCCTGGGGTATTCAAACACCTCCAAATCATACCGTCTCTATGATTATGTCAATAAAAAGTTTGTTGTATCTAGAGATGTAATCATTCTTGAATCATCCAAAGCTGACAATGTTGTTGAGCGGAAACTTGATTGCTTGGATACATTCAAAAATGCAAAATAATTTCAAGAATTTGATAATTAGATTCCACATCTTGACGGGGGGGGATTCCTATACTATATCAACATGTGGATTATTCTTCTGAAGCACTCTCTCCCCCACATGAAACTCCAACAACGGATGATAATTTGAGTGATGTGATTGACAAAATTGGGAGACTCAATCTTGATTTAGTCCCAACTTAATCAACTGAGCAGTCTGGACCATCTTATAAATGTCCCCCAAAGTGGCTGACAAAGACACTTGAAAGTGTTCATCCTGATGAGGTTGGAAAGATAGGAACTTGAAATTCAACCCGGAAAAATGGAGGTGATGTAGATGAATCTGATTCACCTATTGATATGGATGTTTCTTTTGATTGTGAATTGAATTTTTCTACAGATTTTGAACCAACATCCTTCAAAGAAGCTTCTTCTCATGATGAATGGAAAGAAGCGATGCAAAAGGAGTATGATGCCTTGACAAAGAATGGAACTTGCAATCTAGTCGATCCTCCATTGGGAACCAAACCAATTGGCTACAAGTAGGTCTATAAGAAGAAGTATAAAGCCGATGGCTCACTTGACAAGCACAAAGCCAGGATTGTGGAACAATTTTTTGCACAAAAGGAAGGGGTCAATTATGAGGAGACCTTTTCCCCACAACAAAATGGGTACCATTCGAACACTCTTGAATGGAGATCTAAAAGAGAATGTTTTTATGTCCCAGCTTGAAGGATTTGTTGTGAAATGACATGAACATAAATTATGCAAACTTGTGAAATCCTTGTATGGCTTCAAACAAGCACCATGAGCCTAGTATGAAAAAATAACTGAGCACCTTCTGAAACTCAATTTCAAACATTATGATCTTGATGATGAAACTTTGTTTGTTAAGAAAGTTGGAAAAACATTTGTATATCTTTTGGTATATGTAGATGATATTTTGATGACAGGGAACAATGAGAGCTACATTGCATCCATAAATAAGGAATTGAGGAAAGGTTTTGAAATTACTGATTATGGCTATGTTCATTACTATCTTGGAATTGAAGTAACTCAACATACAAAGTCCATATTCCTTTATCAAAAGTACATTGGAGATCTGTTGAATAGGTTTGGCATGGCTGAATGCAATTCTTTGACTACTCAAATGGAACAAAACTTAAAGCTCACATCCATTGAAGGAAAAGAATTTGAGGATGCAATAAAGAATAGACAACTTTTAAGAATTCTCAACTACCTGACTACTACCAGAACAAAAATTTCATTTGTTGTTGGCATTGTCTCCAGGTTTATGCAAAACCCTTGCGGAATCAAGTATACACAATTGGGCGACTTCAGCTTGATTGGATACTCTGATTTAGACTTTGATGGAGATAAACAAATTGGGGTATCTAGTTTTGGTTATGCTATGAGTCTTAGGTAAGGAGCTGTCTCTTGGATTTCACACAAACAATCAGTTGCAGTAGATTCCACAACAGAAGCAGAATATGTGGCAGTAGCTGAGGGAATAAAAGAAATTGTGTGGCTCAGGAAAATTATGGAAGTTTTTCAGGTAAAACAAGTAGATTCGACTCCGCTCATGATTGAAAATACCTCGGAAATAAATTTGGCCAAGGACCAAAATTTCCATGATCAAACAAAGCACATCAATACAAAATATCATCTGATTTGACATCATGTTGAGGCCAAAACAATTAATCTTCTCCATTGTTCCACTAATGAGAAGATTGTAGACATCTTCACTAAAGCGCTTGGAAGAGAAAAGCTTGAAAGATTTAGAATGATTCTTGGACTCACCAACATCCCTCTAGATTAAGGGGGAGAATGTTGAAACCTAATCATAGGGATTGGGTGAAAAACTATAAATAGTGTAAATAAATAATAGAGAAAATGGAAAGTCACCGGGAGATTAAACTCAACAGTCACTCCCTTATGTATATAATAATGAACAGCCTAAATGAATAATATAATATCATTTGAGGAGTTACCTCCTGGCCTGACAGATTCTAAATATCTTGTGTCCTTTGCCACAATAATGTTGGGATAAATGGAAATACATTGAAAGAATCAATTTTAGACAAACTTAAGTTACTGATGAAGTAATTGAGTTTCACCTTCTCTTACAAGTATTTGACAAATGCCTATTTCAGTGTTACAATTTAACATGTAGAATAAGCTTTCCTTTTGTCAAAGTAATTCTTAGGGTTGCCTTCATTTATCTATTTAGTTAAAAAAACTTTTTGAAGAATGAATTACAAAATCTGTAATGTGGTGATTATGAATAGAACATGCAACCTTCTGGTTTTCAATTTGATGCTCTCCAGAGTCCAAACCGATCTATCCCACTACTAGATAGACAAATGGGTTTTTAGTAGGCACTATATGATACATGTCCAATAATTGTTTTCCTATTCTTTCTCTCTCATCCTTTACTTAGGATCCCTATATGGGGGATATTCCACTATTCCAGGGAACCAAAATTATATTTCTACTGTTCATCAAGATGAATTACACATGTCGTCTAATGAAAATTCTCTATATTCATCGGGTAAAAATCAACAATGAATATATGTTTGAATGTTGTGTTGCTTTTCATGAAATAAATATCATCATGAATAAATAATATCCTTTGGACATTAATAGTTTGATCAAATAAAAATAGCTGAATTGTTGTACCATATTTAAAACATATTGAATAATGCAATGTGTTGGTTCCCAGATCCATCCATATAGATACCTAGTTGTTATTTGCATGGAATTAGTTGTTAATCTTAACCTTTGAATCCAGATACGCATGTGCGTCAATCTTAAATGGGCAGATAATTAGGATGTTAGGCATGGAATCCTCAATTAATTCATTTCAGTTCTCATTAAAGAGAGGAGTTCCTAGAAGATATCCTTAGTAAGCCAATTGTATGCCGTGAAGATAATTTTACTTATAAGATGCGCAATATCCCAAGTAAATCCTATTTCTGTTATTGAGATTTGTCTCTTCAGGTATAATCTTGCTATTTTGTGTAACATTTGCATCTATGTTGCAGTGATTTTCAGGATGATTGAAGGGCAGGTACAAGGGGCTCATCCCCTGGATGGCTATAGCATACCAAAATTTTTCAGGGGACAATAGCTCGTCTCATGTGAGAATTGAAGGTATAATGGTCTGGCAAACATTTTCCCATTAATCATCTTTAATTAATTTTCATAGGGGCTTGCCCAAGTATTAATTGATGAATTTTAATGAAGCAAGATAGGATGAATCTTGGATACCTTGATACATCACTATTTAGTATTAACTCAGGACATACCCGATTCAGTATGTCTTGCAGCTTACCATAATTGACCATCAGTAGGTGAGGAATGGCATTCTTTTATCATTACCTTCTTAAAATCTAGATTTATGTACTAGATATGTGTAATTCATATATAAAAAATGAGGTTGCCTAAAAATGTATACCCATTTCCTTTGTCGTGGGTCCTTTTTGAGTTTTCTATCATATCAGTAGCTCTCTCATCCTTTTTCGTGGGTCCTTTTTGAGTTTTGTAGCATATCAAGAACTCTCTCATCCTTTGAATATTTGCATATTCAGCTATAATTTTTTTTCTCCATCACAGTGATACAATAGATATGGCATGCAACTCAGATTGCATAGATAAGAAATATGCTAAAGCATTATTTATGCCTTTTTTGGTACTAAATTTTAGAGTAAAAATCTTGTAGTTTACTTTCCTACTTGTTCACTAAAATTCCACTAGGATACTGAATACTTCAAATTTTCGTGATCTGTTTGAATTTTGAAATGTTGTCCCAATAAATGTGGCTTGAATTTTTTCACAACATGCATAAGGGTCAACATTTCCTTGTCATAGATGCATAACAACTTCTCCTTGTCTGTTAATTTCTACTTTGAAAGGCAATAGGCTCCTGAATTACCATGACCACATTGTTCATGTCAGTGCTGAAAGCATCATATTTCACTTCAAACGTATTCGAGAAGTTTGGTAGTGAAAATAAAAGGTTGGGCCTTTCTCATTTGTCAGAAGGTAGCCCAAATGTGGCCTATATCCATTAAATGAATCCTGAAAATCCTTGAAAAAACTTCCTATATAAAATGTATATTCTATCAAGTCCTCTCAAATGACTCACAGTCACATTCTTGGGAGTTGGCTAGTCAAAGAATAAGGAGTGAAATTCAAGAAATAAAGAGTGAAACAGAGCCAGCCTTCGATGATTAAGAAAATTGTTAAGCTTCAGGTTCCTTGATCATAATATGATTGGAAGAAAAAATAACGATTCTTCATTCTAAATGTCTTGTATTTTTTACCACAATAATATTGGGATAAATGAATTTACTGAAAGAAATAATTATATACAAGCTTAAGTTACTAATGAAGTCTTGTGGCTTCACCTTCTATTACAAGTATTTGACAGATGCCTCCTTGAGCGTTATAGTTTGCATAGATAAGGAGGTAGCCCCTCTACCCCATCTGTCCATTTAAATCAATCCTTATTGGTAGGATCAATGATGGTGTGTCAAGATGCTTCCAAAACCATTGAAAAAACCTCCTATATAAATTGGATATTCTATCAAGTTCTTTGAAATGAGTCACATTCTTGGGAGTTGGCTAGTCAAGGAATAAAGAGTGGAATTCAAGAAATAAAGAGGGAAATGGAGCCAACCCAAGATGATTGAGAAAATAGTGAGGGTTCAGGCTCCTTGATCACAATTTGATTCTAAATATCTTATTTCCTTTGACAAAATAATGTTGGGATAAATAGAAATTCATTGAAAGAATCAATTTAACACATACTTAAGTTACTGATGAAGTCATTGAGTTTCACCTTCTGTTATAATTATTTAACAAATGCTTGCTTGAGTGTTATAGTTTGGCATGTAGAATAAGATTTTCTTTTGTCATAGTAATTCTTGGGATTGCCTTCATTTATCTATTCATTTCAACAAAAATTTTGAAGAATGAATTACAAAATCTACAATGTGGTGATTGTGAATAGAACATACAACCTTCTAATTTTCAGTCTGATGCTCTCCAGAGTCCAAACTGAGCTATCACACTACTATATAGACAAATGGGCTTTTAGTAGGCACTAAATGATACATTTCCAAAAATTATTTTCCTATTCTTTCTCTTTCATCCTTTACTTAGGGTACCTATACGGGGGATATTCCACTATTTCAGGGACCCAAAATTATATTTCTATTGTTCATCAAGATGAATTGGACATTTCCTTTGATGAAAATTATCTATATTCATCGAGTAAAAATCAATAATGAATATATATTTGAATGTTGTGTTTCTTTTCATGAAAGAAATATCATCATGCATAAATAAGCTCCTCTGGACATTGATAGTTTGATCAAATAAAAAACAAGTCAATTGTTGTACCATATTTAAAACATAATGAATTGTACAATATGTTTGGTTCCCAAATCCATCCGTATAGATACACAGTTGTTGTTTGCATGGATTCAGTTGTTAACCTTGACCATTGAATCCAAATATAGAGGTGATTCAATCTTAAATGGGCAGATAATTAGGGTGTTAGGCATGACATCCTCAATTGATTCATTTTGGTTCTCATTAAAGAGAGGAGTTCCTGGAAGATATCCTTAGTCAACCAATTGTATACAGTGAACATAATTTTACTTATAAGATGTGTTGGATCCTAGGTAAATCCTACTTTTGTTATTGATATTTGTCTCATTAGGTATAATCTTTCTATTTTTGTAACATTTTCATCTATGTTGCAGTGATTTTTAGGATGATTGAAGGACAGGTACAAGGGAATCATCCCCTGGACGGCTAGAGTGTACCCAAAATTTTTTAGGGGTCGGTGGGTTGGGGACAACTCCTCTCATGTGAGAATTGAAGGTCTAATGGTCTGGCAGACATTTTCCCATTAATATGCTTTCATTAAAAGAATTCTCTACATTTATCTTAGAATTGCTTCACTTATACCATTGTATTAGTAATGGTGATGAAATGACGTGATATCGTTATTTGCATTTTTAATCCAAAAACCTTAATTTCTTTTTGTTGCATGTTTCAGTGTAGTTATATGTCCTTTTATTTTAGTTCAACTATTGACGAGTGTGTCGAAGGAATTGGTAGAAAATCAGTTCATGAATTTTGTGCAATTTCTTACCTTCATACTTAAACATCTCATGGCCATTCCAAACAGACTAGGGTTACTGTAGTGAGATAAAATATGGAAAACCCCACCTTGATAATTAGCAAAAACCTGATATATCCCTTTATGAAATCTGGATACAACTTGTTTCCATGCATTATGTAACAAATGTATATGATATCTTGGGAGGTTCCTCTAGAATTATATAGTGTTTTCTCTCAATAATCCTTCAGAAAGGATCAAAATTTAGGGAGCACTATCTAGAATCTATAATCCTACATAAAGGATCGAAATTTATGGAGTACTCTCTAGAATCTATAGTGAGTCTCTTTACAATTCTCTAGAACACTCTAACCTGAAGAACTCGTTGGAATGTAATATGTTACTATGTAATTGGTAGAAATAATCTTGAAGAATTCACTGCAATGAAATATGTAATTTGTAGAAATAATATTTGATGTCAGAATTAAATATGCTAATGCATTTGAAATATTTTACATGAGTCTTCTAACATAAGTAATTAAATAAGCTAACATCTTTCAAACACATTTTACAAGATTAAGATTATAATTTTCTATAGAATAACAAGTTACAACACCTTTCTTTGTGATGTGATAACTTCTAATTCGAGTAAGATTATTTTTACCCTTACATGCTAAATACTTGAGAAAGCTTTGCATATTTGGAATCGAATGATTTTTATTTATGTGACATACAAGCATATATATGTTATTTTATGAAAATTTTCTCCTTTTTCCTGTATTTGAAGTCAAGTAGTTTTTCAAACTAGTTTTATTCCTCGTTCTAGTCTAGTGTGATAATTTGGCTTTTTTGGTTCTGGTTATGATAACTTTGTGTGGTACCACATACATTATTTCTTTCCTTGGATGGTTGAAGTGGGTTTTGAATATTGATCATTAACTTCAATTCAAATAATTTTCCCAATCATGTCAATGAACACATTATAAATTGCCACTCTACTTTCTATAGTTTAAACTTTACAGGCAATTTTCTCAATTTTCTCCCAGAGGTTCTCTTTGTACTTGCATACTTTCAATAATAGATGCTAAATGAATTTTTGCATATGTTTTGAAATATTTATTTCCAAGCTTTGGCTAATGAACGAAAATCTGGATCACATGTTAGAGAGTTTTACTATTGTGCAAGATCCCAAGTAATTCTTGTTTATGTTACTGAGATTTGTCTCATTGGGTATAATATTGTTACCTTGTGTAACATTTGCATCTATGTTGCAATGATTTTTAGGATGAGTGAAGGGTAGGGATAGGGGACTCATCCCCAAGACAACTAGAGCGTACCCAAACTTTCCAGGGGAAGGTGGGTTGGGGACAATAGCTCCTCTCATGTGAGAATTGAAGGTCTAATGATCTAGCAGGCATTTTCCCATTAAGATGCTTTAATTAAACGAATTATCTACATATCTATAGGGATTGCTTCACTTATACCATTGTATTAGTAATTATGTTGAAATGATGCAATAACATTATTTGCATTTTTAATCCAAAAAAATGAATTGCATTTTGTTGCCTATTTCAGTGCAGTTATATGTCCTTTTATTTGAGTTCAACCATTGGCAAGCCTGTCAAGGGAATTGGTAGTAAATCAGTGTATGAATTTTGTCCAATTTCTTACATGCATACTTAAATATCTCATGGCCATTCCAGATAGACTAGGGTTAGTGTAGTGAGATAAAATATGGAAAACCCCACCTTGATAATTTACAAAACCCTAATATATCCTTTTATGAAATCTAGATACAACTTATCTCTATGTGTTGTGTAATGAATGTATATGATATATGGCGAGAGCCCTCTAGAAATATATAGTGATTTATCTCAATAATCCCCTTCAGAAAGGATCAAATTTTAGGGAGTACTCTCTAGAATCTATAATCCTGTAGAATTTTTATTTTCAATGATGTTTTATATGTTAGGATTCTTCTTCAATTTATGCCTTACGACATTTTCTTTGCAACATTTGGTGCAATTTCTAGTATAAATTTTAAATTTAATGTTATGTGATAACATCTTCTTCATATTGAATTGTAGAGTACCACATTAATTTGAACAATAATCATATTTTATATTAAATATATATATTTTTATTCATTTGGATATCCATCAACTATATAGATAAATTATTTTGACTTTCAAAATTGCTATTTTCATATATATGTGAAATTTACACATAACTTTAAATAATATATAATGATATAAAATTTAAATCAGTAAAAGATATACTAAATTATTAAAATATAATTTGAAGACCAAACCTAACCAACCTACCTTCTATTGATATCCAAAACCTTTTTATATCCATTTAAAAAAAAAGGAATAGTTAAATTATTACATTGCAATAACATCTAAACTTATAAATAAAACACTATTACAACTTTAAAATCATTGATATATTTTTTAAAAATATTTTTTATTTATTTTGTGTGGATAGAGATGTTGTAATATAATGTAATGTATTGTAAATATTATTACTCAGCCAAAGTCAAAATAAAAATAAAAATAACATTAAACTAAAATAATAAGGTAAATTTTACTTGGGCAAGTTATCATTGGCTTTAGAGGTCTAGGATTATCAGAACCAAGGGTATTGACCCATGGTATTCATGTGGAATGCCTATTTAAAGGAGGACTACGAGAGGGATTAGTATAAGATTATTTTTCTATTGGAATTCTCTAATATTATTGTGATTAATAGGAAACAAAGAATCCTCTAATCATTATGGATCAGAAAAAATTAAATTCAGAAAAAATAGCAATATCTTATTTAAGTAGACATTAATAAGCAAAACAATATTACAACTTAAAACATTGATAACAAACATTTTTTACAAATAAGTTTTATGTTTATTATGACATTTTTTTTCCTAAATTAATGATGTGATATGTTTGCATATTAATTAATGTCTACATATTAATTAATTGTTCACAATAAATTTAAAGAAAGATATAGGAGTAGTTGTAGGAGTAGTTAGAAAGAAAGCAAACGTCCCATTATCAATAACCCATTATGAATTGATTATGACCCCACTATACTCTTCATATATATATATATATTATATATATAATATATATATATATATAATATATATATTATAATATGTGTGCAATGTCCATATAGTTATACTTCACTGAGGGCTTATCAAAGTTTGGAATAAGCTCTGCATTCTGCAACTGCTGCTATAATTTCCTTTCAAGTTCAACTCTCTATTCTAATTCCATTTTATGTTTTTAATGTGTACTATGTAATATGAAGTTGAAAAAGAAAACTTCGTCATTTGTTTTGTTGCACACAAGAAATTCACCTACACTCCATAGAACCTGTAACTGTGGGTGATGTATATGTATGTGCCATAGTATGGCATAAAATCAATGTGTTGACTCTAGATAATGCAATTGGGTATATTGAAGGTGGACATTAATAAAGACCCATTCAAATAACTTGTTTGGAGTTAAATAAATGAGAAATATATCAAATCTTGAAACTCAAATATGCATACTTAGTTATGTTTGATATGTTTGTACTAGGGTTCATGTGTTTTTCTTTTGGACATGTAAACCTTTTTGTTTAATTGGTGGGGAGCTATGAACCACAACTTCGATGTTAAGTGATTGTAAAATATTTTTTTTATTGATTGGAAAAAAATTAGAGAATCTGAGGGACTCAACAATGCTTTAAAATTATATTTTGGTATCTTAGCGGGCAAACACATCCTCCATGAGATTTGAACATGAGTCTCTACAATGATACCCACAATGTTATAGCTCCAAATCTCACTCTTGTGGTTTGTGATGTTGCACTCATGGCCTAGGGCAACCCCTCCTTCCAGACCTGGTCCAAAATTCAAAAAACAATGTTTTATTCCCTATATACTACATTGCCTTGAGCTAAACGCGTGTATACGTGGGTCGATGTATACCCAACCCGCGTATATGTCTTAAAACGCTTAAAAAAATAAATCTCCTTAATTTCGGGTGGAGATCACAGGTTTTACGTGTTGATTACCTGTTAGTGCCCGTGGCCCAACTGTTACCAATGAATTCCCAACTAAAAACTACTTTGGGAGAATTATAAAAAGGCTTCAATGGGAAGGCCAAAGGGAGGAGAGAAGAGAGAGAAATATTATTATGCTGAGATTTCCCTGACCAGGTCTGAAGATCCTATTGCCTCCTGCACTTTCCCCATTCTACAAGAAACCCTTGTTTCCTTGTGTGTGTTGATGTTTTCATACTACTTGAGATATCATGGAGTAAGTCATGGAAGGAGTTTGTTAAAGGCTTGAGACTCGACGAATCCGGGAGACGGTTCTACTTAGAGCCTGCAAAAGGATGAATCAGGTGAAATTATTCATTTCTGTAATTTATTTGTCTATAATAAAAGAAACACATGTCTTTGTTCCTGATATAGATCTTCTTCATGTTTATGATATTCATGTTATGATTCATATGTGAACGGTTGTTTAATTGCATAAATAACTACCTTTCCTTATAATATGAAGATGGTTTCTTTATGATGTTTAGTCCATATATTGTTGTACTTTCTTGAATTGATTGTTTTGCAGGTCAAAGGAGCAAAAGGAACTCCAAGAAGGGTTTGGACCCTGGAAGGCTCTTCTCAAATGTAGGACCTCAGGTATGCCCCCTATCATAGAGTTTGCTTATAGTAGCGTTATGGTTGTATGGAATGTGTGTTTCTTTGTATAGATAACTTCTAGTCTGCTAAGGTATCCACCCAAGACCCTAGGGGAGTTTATCCCACAATAGAATTGGCGACTCCACTGGGGACAGCAGTATTGTTGTTCCTAGTTTGGGTGTATTCAAGCCAATTAGGGCTCAGCTGTCTATTTACCTTCTGTCGCTGTGTAGTCAATGCCTAAATTGTGAGCTTTGATCAATTTTTTCCAGATTGTTTTTTGTTTTTCTTGAAATCTTTTATATACACTATTTTGTTTGTTTACAGAAGCGTATATACGCATCTTTCCCTAAGTGAAACTACGTATACGCGTGTTTCCTTAAGCCTTGTCACGTATACACGCATCTGTGTGCAAACACAGTCGCGTATATCTTTAATTTTCAAGATTTTTAAAATCTTTTTGTTTTTGGAAGTTTGTATGCTGGTCTGATTCAGTTTGGAACAGTTATTGTTCTGTCATAGTCTTTAGTTTTACAGCAAGCGTCTTGTTTCAAATTCTCTCTGATTGTGAAAAGGTTGGTCTTGCAAACATCATTTTCTTTTTCTTAAGCACACAAGGTTTCTTGCAAGGAATCTTGGTTGTTCTTTATATTCAGGGCAGAAAGATTGATTTCAATCTTTGTGTTGAGTTTTGTTTTGGTGACTTTTTGGTTTGCATGCTCAAACTATATTCTTATGATCATCTCCTTTTATTTCTTTCTAAAAGTTGTTGGCTCACACTTTCTTGAAAGTTTTCTTTTCAATCTTTTGGTTTTCGTTGCCAAACTCGTCTCGCTGCTTTTTTATTGTTAAGAGCATTTCAAAGCACCTTTTTTTTTTAGTTCTCACTTGTTTTGTGTTGCAAACTCCCAAAGTGCTTCATTGCCTATTCTTTTGTCATAAAGCTTCAGTCTTGTTAGGGCGTTTTTGAAAAGTCATTTCTTTTTGTTTTGCTTTTTAAAGAAACTTCTTGAAACTTTGTTTTGCTTTCTTGAACTTTGTTTTGATTGAGTTTTCCTTTTTGGTGAATGAAAGTGCATTTTTGTTTGTCTTCATCTTTCTTTTAGTGCTTAGACAAAATAAGCAACAAAAAATTATATTCCATCTAAACATTCTAAGTGGAAAATAAAAAATCGATAAACAAGAAACTTTCATTTCTTAATTGAAGAGTAGTTTTGATTTTGCATCAGCATGTACTTGTTGCATTAGGATTAATTTGTGCATCTTTCTAGGCATTCCTAGTTTTGTTAACTTTTGTGTGTGTGAGTTTGAAGAAAAGAAAAGAAAAATTTGTTGATTATTGGAAGTTCCTCTGAACCCTATAGAAATTTCTTTCATCGAAAAATGAAAACAAGTGCATTTGCATGTAGTTTGGTTTTTATAATTTTTTTTGCATCAAAATACTACTAGTTTCACTTCCGCTTATCCTGTGACTTAAATAACAACCCATTAAAATCAAGCACTAATTTAAAATATACTAGAACTTTTTATATTTGTCAAGTTAGACACATCAACAAGTTTTAGGATATTTTAGGGCCTTGGATTAGGTGAGTGGAGAGTTAACTCTCCAAGGCCATTTTAAATTGTCAAACATAGGAGTTTGAATAAAGAGTGAAAATCCAATAGCATTAGGAAGACCAGGAAAGTTCTGGATCTGGGAGTTAAGCACGAGGATCTGTGAAGATAGGGAAGAGAGATACCCCCTCTCCTACTTGTCCGAACTTACCTCACAACTGTTCCACCTGGATTCTAATACGAGTTGGTAACCTTAGTTGCTACTCCTAGGGATCTACATAGGTGGCTCCAGAGGGGAATCTCGTGGCACCTGAGGTAGACGTTGTATCACTCTCAGCAGTACTACTAGAGGGCACCCTTGCGAAGCTTGGGGGCTTGCATCAGCGCAAGCTGTTGTTAGGAGGTCAGCGTAACTTCCTCTGTTACCTTCGCTGATAGGACTGGGCCGTCATTATCCCAAACTATCTTTAGAAGGCGCCTTACTTCACTTTCTCATATTTTGGTGTCCGGTCCTAATCACCCGGAGTGGAAATACTTGGAAGTTGTTTGATTGGCTGATATCTTTAGGGACTTTATAGTGTGTGCTCTGTGCTGCTAATTGGCCTAGCTTTTAATTTTTTGAGTCTTTAGTTAGATCTTAACAAGAAATTCAAAGTGGCTGACCGATCACCTAGATAGTCTCAAAGACTTCGTGGTCTTTCACCACCAAGTTTAGAGCCTTCACCTAGAAGGCGAAGAGGTAATACTGCTAGTGGGTCTTGTCCCATGGCAGCTGATGCATCAGGGATTTATCCTCCTCTCGGGGGCATTAGTGTTCAAGATAGACCTGGTACTTCCACAGAACAAGAGAGAAATACTCCAGTACTTTCTCAAGTTCTCTTTCGGGCAGTAGATAACATAGAGGTAGAAGAACTCTCAGAGTCGCTAGCGGCCCCGAATTATCCCCTACCTTCTAGTCATCTAGAAGTGTTACAATACGTTGGGCCTCCAATGCATCGACTGTCAAGTCTAGGTCACATTATACACATACCATTGATGACCACTACTGGAAGCATGGCTTCTACTACAAGTGATACGACTATGCAGACTCCAATATATATACAAGGGGGAGGAACTATTTCCATCCCCTCTACTTCTTTATTCAGGTCTTTTACTAGCACATCTTTAGTTGGGTCTACCTCCATTCCTTCTATGAGTGGAAACTCCCAAACCAATGCTTTTAGTTTTGGATTTTTCCCATTTGGCACCCATCCATAGGGTATTCCGTTAGTTCCGTTCAGTGCCTCCACCTCTATGATGGGTGGATCGGCTTCATTCCAGGGTTTTCATTTTGGAAGTAGTTATATACCACATTCCAACCCAACAATTGGATCTATGCCTTTCTCTTCTTTAGGACAAAGTAGCAATCCTTTTCAAGGTTGGACTAACCCTGTGGTTAGTAGCATGGGAACTCGGAATTCGTTTATTGACCAACAAGGGAATAGGCCATACTCCACAGTTAGTTCATCCAAAAGTATTCCTCCCCTAGCCTTTGCTTGGAATCCTTATCAGGGGTTGTCAACTCCTTATAATCCTTTAGGAGGAAACTTCGCGGGTTATGGAGGTTTTGCAGTCAGAGTTGGTCAAACTCTGAGTTATGCTGGATCACAAGGATTGCCTTTTGGTTCAGCGGGTTCTGCTGGTTACTTCGGGCAGCCTGATGCCTTCCAAAATCCAGGCCAATCTTTGTAGAGCTTTGGGGGCTTCGCCCAGTTTGGATGGAATCCCCAAGTCCTCCTAGGCTTTTATTTCTGGCAACTCTGAATTTGCCAAACCTCACAAAGTTAACAAATGATACAATCAAATATAATCTGGCCTGGCCTCTGGTCCCAACCAAACTCCCTTCGGACATTCCAAAATTCAAAGGAAAGGGCGGTGAAGACCCAGGCGACCATGTAACCACATTCCATTTGTGGTGCTCGTCGAACTCCCTTATTGATGATTCAGTGAGGTTGAGACTTTTTCAATGCACCTTGACTAGTAATGCGGCCAAATGGTATATAGAGTTGCCAGGGGGCAGCTTTACATCTTTTGCTGACTTAGCTAACATTTTCCTAAATCATTTCCAATTACCTGTCCGTTATGATGTCGGAACTTAACTTCTGGCCACCTTTCGTCAGGACACGGCAACTCACATTTCTGACCATATTCAGGAATGGAGATGGAGAAAGAGGTTCATTAAAGCTGAAATCCCTCCGGAGTACCGTCTCGAATGGTTTCTGAAATCTTTACAACCTGAGATCTCTAAGGACGTCTCTATGTCCAGAGTCTATTATGAGGAGCAATCTATTTTCAGGGCCTAGCAATTAGAATTGATCTACTCTCAGTCTGGGATCCTATAAAAATACTTGCCAGAAACTCCTGGGTCGAAGGTTGACATAGCCAAGTTGAAGCCAGGTCCCCATGCTGACGGTATAATTGGATCGATAGACACAAATGCGGTGAACTTGTTGAGCCAATTGCAGCAGTTGTCATTCCAAACTGCTTCAAACAACCAAGTCACATCATCTAATACTTCATCTTCCCAACCCTCTTCGATTAATGCCATCCAATCTGATAACCCCAAAGGAAGTCAAAACTACAATGTGAAAAAGAAAGTAAGAGGTAAGAAAAAGAATCAGGATGGGAAGGCTGACACAAATAAATTCGAAAATAATGTTGGTGGGGGTAGAAATGGGTCTACAAAGAAAGTCAAGTTTCCATGCAAGTTGTGTAGTGGAGACCATTTAACTCATCTCTGCCTGAAGATTCAGGATGCTCAGTGCTTGTTAGGGCAGCAAGGGGCTTCTAGTTCTCAAGCTGTGTTAACCAACCCTTTTCCCTAAGGGCAGCAATTGCTTGCTAGTGCAAGTTCAAATCCTGGTACCTCCTCTGGGGGTAGCCAGGAAAGGGAAAAATCATCGAATGTTTTCATGATGGGTTCTAATGTCCAGGTGGCCACTTGATCACGTGATTACAGTGAAGCTGAAACTTCCAAGGACAAAACTTCTCCTTGAAATACCGACCTTCATATTGAGCGACCCCATGTTGAGACTATACCACGGATACCAAAAGGTTCTGCTAAACGCGTGACTATTAATCCTAATGCTAGGGCCGCCCAGAATTATTCCATTGTGGAGGATCTGGCCTAGAGTCCATGCGCCATGTCTGCTTTAGAGGTTCTCCAGTTGTGTCCAGCTCAACGAAGCGCCTTACTCTCGGCAATTAGGGCAGTTGATCCAAGTAATTCTTTAGTGCTCACTTTTGACATGTTAAATGTCAAAAAGCGACTCCCTCATCACATGGCTTTTCAGATAAAGGCTACATACCGAAAGATTAACATTTTTCGCACCGTTATTAATGAAGGATCTTCCATGTGTGTCATGTCGATGTCATGTTGGAAGATCATTGGATCTCCTTCAGTTGTTCCTTCACCTACCCTCCTGACTACATTTGATGGCCATTCTCACAAGCTGCATGGGCTTATCCCAACCTTTCCTATATGTGTTGGAGGAAATGTCGTCAATATTGAAGTAGAGGTCATAGATGCTAGCCTAGACTATAATCTCCTCTTAGGAAGGAACTGGGTATACGAGATGGATGTCGTTGTTTCAACTCTATTTCATGTCATCTGCTTTCCTCATGAAGGGAAAATTGTTAAGGTTGATCAATTGGATTATTGTCTAGTTGATCCTCAAGCAACTTCTAACTCTACTGTCCCCTTAGTGGATAACCCTTGCCTACCTATTGAGAATCTAGGAGTTGGGATGTATTCCTCATTGATGGGTACCTTTGAGCTTACCTCTCCTATCACTCAAATCAATGTTGTTTCATCATCCAAGGAGTCTCTTGGAGAAGGGTTCTTCCGAACTCATTATTTTTCGGACCCTTGGACCTTGCCTTCACCTATGACCACATTAGCTGAAGGAAAAGTAAATGAAATGGCATCCCCTATGTCTGCGGCTGAGCTCAGATATCAGTCTATCGTTAACTCTACAGACGACCACTCTGCTCCTTTTTCCAAAGAGGAGTTTGAGGGGGATGTGGCCCCGGCTTGGGCCTTTGATTCCACCTCCACCTTGGACTACTTAGATATGGTTTTACCTACTGAAGAAGCAATCCTCGAAGTGATGATGGGTGTAGATCGACCTTGGGAAGACTCACACCATCGTTCATATTTCCCTCCTCCATTGCAAGAAGTGGAATCTAGGTTCCCTAAGCTGTTCACTAGTGATGTTTATAAGATATCAAATACTTTGGCTCCAGCACAATTTCATGCCGAAGGTAATATGTCGGTGATTTCAGAAATGATATCTATAAACATCTCTAGGGACCCTAATGTGATCGAGAATCTCTTCATCAGAATTGAATGTTCCCTTGAAGAAGTTCAAATTTACGCTGACCTTTTCAAAGAATTTTGAGATGTATTTTCTTGGTCTTATGAGGAAATGCCTGGCATTGATCCTTCTATAGTTCAACATGAGATCAAGACATATGAAAACACCAAGTCGGTTCGTCAAAGGCTTCAACCAGTTAATCCTAGGAAAGCGGCAGCCATTAAAGCCAAAGTAGAGAAGCTACTCAAGGTGGGTTTTATATACCCTGTTCCTCTTACTTATTGGGTTTCTAATCCAGTCCCTGTAGATAAAAAGCAAGGAACAATCCGAGTATGAATCGACTTTAGGGACATAAACAAGGCTTGTCTGAAAGATAATTACCCCACGCCATTCATTGATCAGATTATTGACGAGT
This sequence comes from Pinus taeda, assembly GCA_000404065.3. Lineage (NCBI taxonomy): Eukaryota > Viridiplantae > Streptophyta > Pinopsida > Pinales > Pinaceae > Pinus > Pinus taeda. The sequence continues at coordinate 202,060 of APFE030462848.1, read as the reverse complement.
GTATGGGTAATGAGATTTTTTCCTTCATGGATGGTTTTTCGGGTTATAATCAAATTTCCATCCGTCCTGAAGATCAACATAAGACGAATTTTATATGTCCCTGGGGTACCTTTGCATACAGAAAGATGTTGTTTTGTCTCAAAAATGTTGGAGCTACTTTCCAGCGGGCCATGTCATATGCTTTCCACGACATCAAACATATCATCGAAGCATACTTGGACGATTTCGCTGCTCATTCTCAAAAGAAAACTGATCACCCCAGTCACCTTCGAATGGTTTTTGAGCGATGTCATTTTTATAAAATCCGGTTGAATCCCAACAAGTGTGTTTTCACTGTTATGTCTGGTCGGTTGTTAGGGTTCATCATGTCAAATGAAGGGATTAGCGTTGATCCCTTCAAGGTGGAAGCGATAGTCCAGTTGCCTCCCCCGTCCTCCATTCGACAACTTCAAAGTCTTCAAGGGAAGGCTAATTTCTTAAGACGATTTATAGCAAACTATGTCGAGATCACTAAAGGGTTTATGCGTTTTCTTTACAAAGGGGTTCCATTCGTGTGGGATGACTTTGCACAGCGGTCGTTTGATGCTTTGAAAAAGGCATTAGTCTCTGCCCCGCTTTTGAGTCCACTAGATTATGCTAGGGACTTCCTTTTATATCTCGTTGCAGCAGAATCAACCATTGGTATGGTTATCGTTCAGGAAGATGATGCTCTCATAGAGCATGTGATTTATTATTTGAGCCGAGGCTTGATAGGTCCTAAACTTTGCTACTCTTCGGTTGAGAAGTTGGCCTTGGCAGCGGTCCACGCTGTCCAGCAGCTCCATCATTACATTCTGCTACGCAAAACTTTTGTCTTGGAAAAATTCAATCCGTTTCAGTTTGTCCTCAGTAGGCGACTGATTGGGGACAAATATAATTGATGGATTGTCATTTTACAAGAATTTGATCTCGAGTTCTTGTTCGCCAAATCCAAGAAATCTATGGTTTTTGCCAAGCTAATTTCCGAGCTACCTTGTGGAGAGGATACTGTTTATGAGGAAAGTTTTCCCGATGAAAATTTATTCCTCATCTCTTCACTCAACCCTTGGTATGGAGATATCATTGTTTATCTCCAGACTTCGAAGTTTCCCTCTACTTTCTCTAAGGATGAGCGTTGCAAATTACGTCACCTCGCTAAAAATTATGTTATCATTGGTGATACATTATATCGTCAAGGGGTTGATTCAATCCTTTGGCACTGTTTAACCTTAAAGGAGGTAGAGTCAGTCCTAAATGACTGCCACTGTGGAGCTTGTCGTGGTCATCTATCAGGGCTTGCTACAGCTCAATGTATCTTGTGTGTTGGCTATTTTTGGCCTTCGCTCTTCAAAGATTGTGTTGAAGCACTCAAACACTACAACCCATGCCAAATTTATACTCGGAAGATGCACGCACATCTAGCTCCTCTTTTTCCCATTTTCACTGTCGGCCCCTTTACTAAGTGGGGTATTGATTTTATGACTTGTAATCCACCTTCAGCAACGAATCACAAGTATATTATCGTGGTCGTAGACTACATCACGAAGTCGGCTGAGGCCATGCCCACTTATAAAAACGATAGTGAGACAGCGACATTATTCCTTTTTAATCAGATTATCTCAAGGTTCAGTATCCCAAGAGAGATTGTCACTAACCATGGCAGTCATTTCTAGAAACAACTAATGTCCGAATTGGCTCTCAAATTAGTTTTCTGGCAGGAACATTTGTCTCCTTATTATCCTCAAGCCAATGGACAGGTCGAGGTAGTAAACAAAACTCTTAAGACAATCCTACAAAGGACAATTGACAAAAATCTATCCAATTGGCATCTTATGTTGTATCCGGCTCTATGGGCATACCTAACCTCCGTCAAGACTGCTACAAGTTTTACACCTTTTCAGTTAGTTTATGGGATGGAATCTATATTTCCTGTCGAATGTGAAATTCCATCTCTTAATTTAGCTATTGAGCTCCTTCTAGAGACCTCTAGTCTCGAAGAGCACCTCCTTCACTTAGAACATCTCGATGAGCAGCGTCGAGATGCAGCCATAATAAATGAGGCTCATAAGAAAAGGGTTAAAACTTAGTATGATAAAGCTGTATGTCCTCGTTTCTTTTCTGAAGGTGACCTCATCTTGGTCTACGACCAAGATAAGGACACCTCGAGGGTAGGAAAATTCAAACCTATGTGGTACGGTCCCTTCATAATTAAACGATTTTTAACAAAAGGGTCGTATGACTTAATCGATTTTGAAGGAAACAAATTGGCAGAGCCTCGAAACGGGCTCTACCTTAAGAAGTAATTTGCTTAAGTAGTAGCTAGGTAATGGCTTCTTTGTACATTATATATATTTGTACATTTTTTATCGAGAGTTTGTGATATCAACACTTTTTATTCTGTTTTGGTAGGTGTTGATGGATGACTTGATATATTTTGGATTCGTCGATGGTGCTAGTTGGAACACTCAGAATCTTGCTTCCACAGCTTGGGTACTATATTATCCAACTGGTCAATTGATGGTATCAAGGGGAGTATGCATTGGTCCCGCTTCAAACAATATGGTTGAGTATACTGCCATCATTAATTTGCTATCTGAGGAAATTTCTCACGAAATCGACTCGTTGGTAGTTTATCTTGATTCACAATTGATAGTGTCACAATTAAATAACATTTATCAGGTAAGGGATCCAATGTTTATATCGCCAATATTTAAGGGTGAGGTTGTTGCAAAGATCATTTACTTATATTAATTATTTGCATATTCCAAGATCTCCTAATTGGTTAGCTGATTCTATCACTAATCAAGCATTAGATTGGCACATCAATCATTCATCACAATAAATTAAGCATCGAAAAGTCAAAATGTATGTATATATATCATAAAGCCTCTCGAGTGTACATAAGTCTGTCCAAAAAATATACAAAATTGGGACTCAAATGCCATAATCATGTCTAGTGCATCTAATGCCCTGACTCAAGATGAGCAGCTAAGTAGGAAACTATTGCATTGCCCACACACCTAAAAGTGTGGACCCAATCTCGTGGCATGCCAACCACGTAACGCTGCATCTCTACAGGAAGGTCGTCTGCCGCCGCCATTGGGACTCGGTGAGTCAGTCTCACCAGATGCTGCTGAACTGTGTGTAGAGTCCGCTCCGTGTCTACAACCACCTCTTCAGCCCCTTGGCCACGACGTCTGTGCCGTGGAAACTCATCTGGTCATACTAGCCCAATATCTGGAACATGATCAATATTAGTCATTTGAATCCTATCAAAAATATTTTTCAAAGTTCATTATTATATTTGAAAAATAAAAAAAATCATAACATCAAAAATCACTTACCAATGTCGCCCCATGCTACGATCGGTGGTAATGCTAGATCGGGATCTCCTCAGAAATCCAACTTGGCATAGGGATAGTCATCAATGGCGATGATCTGCTGATCCCACTAGGAAAAGAAATTGTCGTCAAAAGCAGTCCGTGGGACCTCCCCACCTCCCAGATGTTTCATTAGGTTAGCCCACCTGCCCATTTGTGGATCTCATGGGGTGCTGATAAAAACCAACACTCTGGGATGAAGTGCAGGGACTCTCTCAAAAAAGAAAGAACACAAGATAGTCCCATAACCGAAGTTTTTGGTCTGTCCTCTCTTGATAGAAGTGAGTTGGCTTTTCATACTAGCCAGAGGAGGAGTACACCAATCAAACACAGTGGTGAGACAGTCAATTGCCACACTCATGGTTAGCCGTGATGCCTGGTGCAAAGAAGCTGATCCGTTCACTTGAGCTATGGTGAACAGGATTATCCTCAATGATAGACTTGCCACATGTGTGATGGAAATCTGACTTTCGACTTTCTACGGATGTCCCAGGCAATATATCTGTACGTAGTCCTCGATTGAGAGATTGCTCTGTGTCCTACCCTGGGCATGTACTCTCTCTCCCCTTCGGGAAAGGCTAGTGATGAAATAGATATCTTCCACTTCCATCCTGAGTGGCATCTGGTCAATCATAAAAGCATACTCCTCGATGTTTCAATAATCAAGAAGCATCTTAACCAGACATGTGTTTGCTTTCATATTTGGCAATTTGAAGAAATTTAGCAAACCACATCCCCACTGTTAGCGCTCGAATCTGCCTCAGGCTGAAAAAGGCAAAACTCAAGGCAACATCATACCAAGCTCAGCCTCGTAGCTAGCCCTACGAAGACAGGAGAGGGCTCTCTTCGGGTCAAACTCGGCAAAAGATAATCGAAAAGGCTCGAGATGACCGAATTTATGACTTATTTTAGGCTAGGTATTAAGTACAAAGAGTTTAGGATTGATTTTTTATGATTTTGTTGAAATCAAGGGAAAGGCAATTTTGGGTGCGGGGATGAGGCACAGTTTTTGCAGAGGTCCACTTGCGGCAAGATAGGCAATTGTTTTGATGCCTTAAAGTAGGTGAGATGGATAGATCAGACCGGTGAGAGGCTAAGGAGAGCAAGGGGTCTCAAGGATTCTCCTTAAACTGAAGAAAACATAGAATATTAAACAAATTTAAAGGCAGAGCATGGCAATTTCATGGATTCTACCTTAACACTTCATTTGCTTAATAAGAGAAGATTCAATAGAGATAATGATACACATACACAACTTACAATTACTGAGAGAAACACACCATCAAGACATAAAGCCACATGGATCCCAAATAGTGCTACAAAACCCTGGTCTTTCCTTTGCCAAAAATGCTGGTAAAATATGTACAATATAGTCTCAAAACTATCCCAAGAGTTCAACCAAAAAAATGACTAGGAAGATACATAATATAGGCAAGCTAACACATTTCCTTGCCTCTAGGCGTCGAGCTCATCATTTGAGGAGTTGTTTCAACCAATTTTAAACAAAGCACTAGAGTCTAGGCAGTCAAAACAACTTGCCTCTATAAGCTAGGAAACCAATTCATTCATTAAATGTTTTGCCTTTTCATGAAAGAATCTTATAGAAGAGATAAATAAGTGTCATGTCAACATAAAATTACATTAGTTACATCAAGGAGGATGAAAAATCCCTCCAAAAGTCAAAACTAGTCAAATGTTGTGTTTTCCTGAGTTGTAGGTGAAAAACTGGCAATTTTCCCTGATGCGTAGCTCGCTATTTCTCTATGCGTAGCGCACCTTTGGGCCCACTTTTGGGGCACTTCCCGGCATCCAAATGAGGCACAAGTGGGATTTTAGGAAAGGGTTGGATATCTACTTTCCAACCTAAGTAGAATTTCTCAATTTGGTGCTCATTTGCCCCTCCAAAAACGCAATCTCCCAAGACTGCTTCCTGTGTGTCCAAAAAGTGGCAGAAGGTCATTTTTTGCATGTTTTTTGACCTTTTGGGGGTTCAAAACCTGATGAAATGTCTTGGTAGTGGCTAATCAGGTGTATTTTGTCATGGAAAATCCAAAAATGCTGACCTTTTGTAAAATGGACCTCCCCATCTTTAGGGTAGCGCGCAACGCGCTTCGCGTTGAGGGCAAAAACCTGTTTTTGAAAACAAATATATTCAAAATTGACCAAAATTGCTCCAAATTCTCTGAATTTTGAGCTGGGGGTGTATCATTGAGCGCCATTCTCCTTCAAGGTGGCTTCAGCCAAAATTTGGAGTGGATCGGGCCTTTTCCTCCATTTTAGTGCCTTGGCCAATCGTCCTTTAAGTATCTTCATTTTTGCTTTGCACACATGCATGCGGGCCCAATAATGATTTTTCATGTGTCAAAGCAAATCTTTGTCTCTATTGGCTTTTGCCAACAACTTTTCCAAGTGATTTTTCACCCGGATGAGCATTGATTCCCGATCGATAGGTGTCAAATCACCGGGTCTCCTACGGGCCAATTCCCGGTCTTCACGAATCTTCCGCTGCTCATAAAGTTCATGCTCATCTTCCAACTATTTGTTGCGCTTCTCTAAGTAGTTGATCACCCATTTTTCCATCTGCAATTTCTTGTGCAGTGACTCATTCTCGGCCCTTTGCTCTCGGATGATCTCCTTGAGCTCTGAGGTAGGAGAGCTAGCATCAATATCAATGATATCCGTGTCCTGACCTCCTGAAGGACTCTCGTCAACCATGGGTCTCTTGCCCCTGTCCTAACTTTGTACCTGTGCTATAGATGGAATTGAGACCCCTTCCACATGATGTGGAGATAATACTCGCTCTGTTGATGGTGTCAACGAGACCCCTTCCACCCCGGGTGGAGATAGTACTCGTCGTGCAGCGGCAAATAAGGCCTTGTGGCCTTTCTAATATGTCACATATATGGGGGCATCAACATGCTCGGTCTCATGAATGTCAAACTGCTGTGAAGGCCCTCCCTCATCATGGAGAATCTCAGGAGGTGGGTGTGGCACCGTGAAGAAGTCGCGAGAAATGAAATCCTCCCATGGAATACCCTGTTGTGCCAACTGATGCATCACTATGATCTTGATCAGTGCATAATGCTAAATGCTCTTGTGTTGCTGTGCTGGGCTCTTCCTTTGTACCAAGGGCACCATCCTCTCTATATTTTGGCACATGAAAAATGGAATGTTCATCATTCGTACCCGTGTGAAATGCATCAACAAACGGATATGGTACAAATATAGATGTGGAAATCTGCCCTCACAAGTGAAATAGCGAATATTGAGCCTCATCAAGGGTGCATACTCATCCCTTAGGAATCTGAAGGGAAAAACAATAGTTAGGTGTCTCATACATCCAGGTTTGATATATGGCTCATAATGAAATTTGTCTAACTGCTGGCACTTGTTCCACTCCTCTCCAACATTTGGTATCCCGGTTGCTTGAGCAACAATCTCAGGTGATAGTGTGAAGTCCACTCCTGAAAGGTTCACATGACCATTGTGCAAATGTAGGACAAACAAGCGGAATAATTCTCTGTGATGTTGAATTTGTGAGATCCTCTCAAAATACTCAAAACATGATAGGTACCGAAAACAGGTCACTACAAGTGGACAAGCTTGCAAATGAGCCAAAGAGGTGGGCTCCTCCCTGACATGCCGACCACCTTTCCCACCTTTGTGATACCTCCTTGGCACATCTATTTCTGGTGTAGAATCACTGTCATAACCCTGCTCATAAGCTGACTCGGTTTCTGACATATTGTTTGAAGACAAGATGGCTGGAATATATATGTTGACTGTGCATACAATTTTCTGCTGTTTGACTTTTTCCTTTTTCAAAATGCTATTACCAAGGGGACATATACAAGGGAATTGTTAGGAAAGGGGAAACATTAGGGAAATAGGGGTAATAGGAATTAAACAAGGAATTTAGGGAAGGGAAAGGGCATAGAAGTTATGATATTGTAGGGTTTGGGATGAAGTAGAGTTTGGGGTGAAATAGGGTTTGGGATTTTGTAGAGGGATAGTGTAGAATTTTATGAGGAATTTTTAAGGGAAATGTTGGTGAATATGGGGGGAATAAGAAACACAAACGTGGGACAACCTTGGCAGCATATAATCTTAAAACCCTAGCAAACTAGGCCTTTAAATCCACACAGCGACTTAGGGTTTTTACATTTATTTTCATGGCATAGCTAGCATAATTTATTTACATACATCTTTCCAAAATGAGTACAAGGCATGGACATGAAGTCTACCTGTAGTTTGCTTGAGTTAGAAAAGGATTTGAAAACTGGCTGGCGAATTTCTGAGCAGAATTCCCAACGCGTAGCGCGCCTTGCCCAACACGTAGTGCGCCCTTGGTGTGTAGCGCATGAGTAATTTTGCACTGGGAAAACTATGTTGATGCGTAGCGCCCCCTGGGTGCGTAGCGCACTTCAGCTGATGCGTAGCGCGCCCCTGGAACTAGCCTGATTTGCCCAATAACTTGTAAAATCTCCCTAGCATGGATGCACTTTGCTCTTGAGATGTAAATGGGTTGGTTATGAGGAGAGATGCCTTTATATAGACTCCCTTTTGATTTTTACTTGACCAAAACCCACTTTCTAATGTCTGGATGTTGACACTTTTTCAAATTAATAAGCTCTGACTTTTTGGTTTCCCTTTAAAACAAATTGGTTGAAATAATGATTTCTTCTGATAATTTTTGTAGGGATAGCTCTAATATGCTTTGGCAAAGGAGACCAAGGCTGCACTTCAACATTTGAAGAACTTGAAATTTTGACAAAGTTTTACAAAAATGAGATAATGACCTTTGTTTCTCAAAAACAGAGTTTTGAAAACAAGGTGAAAATTTAACTGTACAATGATGAGAATTATTGAAATGATGCTTTATGAAGGACATCCCTCTGGCTTTCTGGTCCTTTATGACCTCTCAAGACAAAAATTGACTCAACCCTAGACCTAAGACCTTGAAATTTAAAACAAGATAAATGACCCTTTGAAGATTTTATTCACTCAAACAAACCTAAACCAGCAGTGCCAAACAGGAGGGGAATAAAAGATAGAAACTCCTCCAGCAGAGTTATGGCATGCCTAACGGAATGCAACATGATCACACTGATGGGACACCTAATTATGAAATGCAAAGAGCTTTGATCTCTGGTGGAGGGCTACTAGACTGACTCTAACATTGGCTCCAATGGGGATGGTAGCTCCTTGGAGGTGCCAAGAGCGACAGATCTTTGGGAGAGTAGACCAATGCCTTCATCCATTTGGGTGATGGATTCATTATTTGAATGGATAACACAAAACCTTTGACACATTTATTGAATGAAAACTTGACTGAAACTTAAATCAAATCGACTCAATGGCAAACTGAAATAACTTGAAAAAAACTGACTCAACAAACCAAACACAAATGACTCATGACTGACTTAAAAGAAGACTTTACAAAGCTTTTGGAGAAAAGGCAGCAATCCATCAAGATTTGCAATCATGATGACAAACACCTGTAGACTAATGAAATATGTACAATCATGTGTAATGAGATTTCCAATGTAACCAATCCAATAGATGGCTACATACCAAATTTCTGCTCTCCCTTTTCTCGAGCAGGCGGAACGATGTACATGTAGGCAACTCACAATAACCACTGAAACCAAGGCTTATGATAACGAACCAGGCAATTTTTATCTTCTCTAGTGCTTGCAAAAGGATTCCGAAGGGATCTTGATAATCCTGAAGCACTATGTTATCTTGAGATCTAGTAGCAAAAGTACAAGTACTCCCTTCATTCTGTTCTGAAAGAACAATTGATTTCCGAGGGATAGGAATGCACAGAGAAGTATGTGCTTCTGCCATCTGAGTGTTAGCTGTAGGTTCCTCGACCATGATAAATCATGGCATATTGTCTCTCTCAAGCTCATACTCCTCATCTTCATGGTCTAGGTCATTCTTAAACAAAAAACAATCTTCAAGATTATCAAACATGACAGCCTTATCATCTTTGTGAAAGAAAATATTATCTGTTTGCTGATCTATAAAACTGATTACAAGACCGTCATCATTTTCAAAAGGGGAAGATATTTCACCAACACTTTCTTGACCATGTGTGCACTGCAAATCTGTTGTAGCTTTGGCTGAAACAAGACCTTTCAAAAGTAGATCTATCTCATCTTCAGACAAAGGAGACAATGCCTTTTGTTTTCTTCTGCTTAAACAGTAATTGTCTTCATATAACATGGCAATCAAATTATCATTTACTACTGAGTTATTGAAAGGATATTCATCACTTACTTGCACAAAGATCTCATTATGTTTTTCATGAACTGACTGGATTGCTTCTTCATTCCAGATGATTTCAACAATAGAGCTCTCCTTCATGGGATTCAGAACAAGGTTGTCTTCATCATCACGATCTGAAACTAGATTTGAAATGGCTGACTTGACTTTATCACATTCTGAAATTCAAACTTGACTTTCATGCATGTTGTCTTCTTCTATGGATAGATCCAGAATAAAACCTTCTCCTTCATCATTTTCAGCCATGTGGCCATCTTCAACCTGCTGATCTTGATTTTGCTGCAAATTTTCCTGATCGTCTTTATGCTGCTAAAATGGATTTTCATATAGGGCTTCCATGATCTCATCATCCATGAAATTATAATCTTCATAATATTTCTCAAGGCTTTCAATAAAAGTAGGAGCATGTTTGCAACAATCATGAAATAATTTTAATGATGGGTAAGATACTTGATATCTTTCAATGAACAGAGCATGAAAATCCTTTAAACAATAAATACGGGCCGGCGGAAAATTTTCATAATAAGATTGGGCTTCGCCTTCAAGAGTGGCCAGGAATATCTTCATCAAGCAATCTTTAGGAAAATCAACCTTCAACTTGCGAATATGCATGTGAAATCTGACCAAATGTAAAGCAGCATCTTTCTTACCATCATTGTTAAACGTAGGCAGATTCCTTGACCAATCTACCTTGGGCATCTTATTCGGAAAACCTGGAATGTGATCTCGGCTCATGGGAGCGTATCTTCTCATGATTCGTTCCATCTTAAGAATCTCACAGCTACTGATCTCCCTGTAGTGAAGTCACCATGAAGAATCGATTTCTGGATTGTTTAGTGAATGGAGTCACCAGGTGAATGATTTCATCCTTCTTATGTCTGATCGTTGTCCACCATCAACAATCAGATCTGAACTCGATACATGTACTGGGGCAATTTATAAGTTAAGTGTTACGATTACAAGCTACACCGGAGATCGACTGAAGCAACGTTTATCTACTATGCACTCGCAGAGCAATGTGTAGTTCAAAGGCTACCTGGCATGACTTTAGACTCTGTCTGTAGATTATAGAACAAATAACACCAAAAAGAAAACCATTGAGATTTCATCCCCAGTGGAGTCGCCACTATATTAGCGCTCGAATCTGCCTCAGGATGAAAAAGGCAAAACACGAGGCAACATCATACCAAGCTCAGCCTCGTAACTAGCCCTACGAGGACAGGAGAGGGCTCTCTCCGGGTCAAACTTGGAAAAAGATAATTGAAAAGGCTCGAGATGACCAAATTGATGACTGATTTTAGGCTAGGTATTAAGTACAAAGAGTTTAGGATTGATTTTTTATGATTTTGTTGAAATCAAGGGAAAGGCAATTTTGGGTCCGGGGATGAGGCACAGTTTTTGCAGAGGTCCACCTGGGGCAAGATAGGCAATTGTTTTGATGCCTTAAAGCAGGTGATATGGATAGATCAGACCGGTGAGAGGCTAAGGAGAGCAAGGGTCTCAAGGATTCTCCTTAAACTGAAGAAAACATAGAATATTAAACAAATTTAAAGGCAGAGCATAGCAATTTCATGGATTCTACCTTAACACTTCATTTGCTTAATAAGAGAAGATTCAATAGAGATAATGATTCACATACACAACTTACAAGTACTGAGAGAAACACACCATCAAGACATAAAGCCACATGGATCCCAAATAGTGCTGCAAAACCCTGGTCTTTCCTTTGCCAAAAATGCTGGTAAAATATGTACAATATAGTCTTAAAACTATCCCACGAGTTAATCCATCAAAATCACTAAGAAGATACATAATATAGGAAAGCTAACACATTTCCTTGCCTCTAGGGGTCGAGCTCATCATTTTAGGAGCTGTTTCAAGCAATTCTAAACAAAGCACTAGAGTCTAGGCAGTCAAAACAACTTGCCTCTATAAGCTAGGAAACCAATTCATTCATTAAATGTTTTGCCTTTTCATGAATGAATCTTCTAGAAGAGATAAATAAGTGTCATTTAAACATAAAATTACATTAATTACATCAACGAGGATGAAAAATCCCTCCAAAAGTCAAAACTAGTCAAATACTGTGTTTTCCTGAGTTGTAGGTGAAAAATGGCAATTTTCCCTGATACGTAGCACGCCTTTGGGCCCACTTTTGGGGCACTTTCCGGCATCCCAATTAGGCACAAGTGGGCTTGTTGGAAAGTGCTAGATGTCTAATTGCCAACCCAAGTGGAATTTCTCAATTTGGTTCTCATTTTCCCCTCTAAAAATCCAATCTCCCAAGATTGCTTCCTGTGTGTCCAAAAAGTGGCAGAAGGTCATTTTTTGCATGTTTTTTGACCTTTTGGGGGCCCAAAACCTGATGCAATGTCTTGGAAATGGCTAAGCAGGTGTATTTTGTCATGGAAAATCCAAAAATTCTGACCTTTTGTAAAATGGACCTCCCCATCTTCAGGGTAGAGCGCAGTACGCTACGCGTTGAGGGCAAAAACCTGTTTTTGACAAAACAAATTTCAAAATTGACGAAAATTGCTCCAAATTCTCTGAATTTTGAGCTGAGGGTGTATCATTGAGTGCCCTACTCCTTCAAGGTGGCTTCAGCCAAAATTTGGAGTGGATCGGTCCTTTTCCTCCGCTTTAGTGCCTTGGCCAATCGTCCTTTAAGTATCTTCATTTTTGCTTTGCACACATGCATCCGGACCCAATAATGATTTTTCATGTGTCAAAGAAAATCTTTGTCTCTATTGGATTTCTCCAACAACTTTTCCAAGTGAGTGTTCACCGAGATGAGCATTTATTCCCGATCGATAGTTGTCAAATCACCGGGTCTCCTACGGGCCAATTCTTGGTCTTCATGAATCTTCCGCTTCTCATAAAGTTCATGCTCATATTCCAACTGTTTGTTGCGCTGCTCTAAGTAGTTGATCACCCATTTTTCCATCTGCAATTTCTTTTGCAGCGACTCATTCTTGGCCCTTTGCTCTCGGATGATCTCCTTGAGCTCTGAGGTAGGAGAGCTAGCACCAATATCAATGATATCTGTGTCCTAACCTCCTGAAGGACTCTTGTCAACCATGGGTCTCTTGCCCCTGTCCTGACTCTGTACCTGTGCTGTAGATGGAAGCGAGACCCCTTCCACATGATGTGGAGATAATACTCGCTCTGCTGATGGTGTCAACGAGACCCCTTCCACCACGGGTGGAGATAGTACTCGTCTTACAGCTGCAAATAAGGCCCTGTGGCCTTTCTGATATGTCACATATACGGGGGCATCAACATGCTCGGTCTCATGAATGTCAAACTGCTGTGAAGGCCCTCCCTCATCATGGAGAATCTCAGGAAGTGGGTGTGGCACCGTGAAGAAGTCGCAAGAAATGAAATCCTCCCATGGAATACCCTATTGTGCCAACTGATGCATCACTATGATCTTGATCAGTGCATAATGATAAATGCTCTTGTGTTGCTGTGCTGGGCTCTTCCTTTGTACCAAGGGCACCATCCTCTCTATATTTTGGCACATGAAAAATGGAATTTTCATCATTCGTACCCGTGTGAAATGCATCAACAAACGGATATGGTACGAATATAGACGTGAAAATCTGCCCTCACAAGTGAAATAACGAATAATGAGCCTCATCAAGGGTGCATACTCATCCCTTAGGAATCTAAAGGGAAAAACAACAGTTAGGTGTCTCATACATCCAGGTTTGATATATGGCTCATAATGAAATCTGTCTAACTGCTGGCGCTTGTTCCACTCCTCTCCAACATTTGGTATCCCGGTTGCTTGAGCAACAATCTTGAGTGATAGTATGAAGTCCACTCCTGCAAGGTTCACATGACCATTGTGCAAATGTAGGACAAACAAGCGGAATAATTCTCTGTGATGTTGAATTTGTGAGATCCTCTCACAATACTCAAAACATGATAGGTACCGAAAACAGGTCACTGCAAGTGGACAAGCTTGCAAATGAGCCAAAGAGGTGGGCTCCTCCCTGACATGCCAACCACCTTTCCCACCTTTGTGATACCTCCTTGGCACATCTATTTCCGGTGTAGAATCATTGTCATAACCCTGCTCATAAGTTGACTCGGTTTCTGACATATTGTTTGAAGACAAGATGGCTGGAATATATATGTTGATTGTGTACACAATTGTCTACTGTTTGACTTCTTCCTTTTTCAAAATGCTGTTACCAAGGGGAAATATACAAGGGAATTGTTAGGAAAGGGGAAACATTAGGGAAATAGGGGCAATAGGAATTAAACAAGGAATTTAGGGAAGGGAAAGGACATAGAAGTTATGATATTGTAGGGTTTGGGATGAAGTAGAGTTTGGGGTGAAATAGGGTTTGGGATTTTGTAGAGGGATAGTGTAGAATTTTATGAGGAATTTTTAAGGGAAATGTTGGTGAATATGGGGGGAATAAGAAACACAAACGTGGGACAACCTTGGCAGCATATAATCTTAAAACCCTAGCAAACTAGGCCTTTGAATCCACACAGTGACTTAGGGTTTTTCCATTTAGTTTCATGGCATAGCTAGCATAATTTATTTACGTACATCTTGCCAAAATGAGTACAAGGCATGGACATGAAGTCTACCTGTAGTTTGCTTGAGTTAGAAAAGGATTTGAAAACTTGCTGGCGAATTTCTGGGCAGAATTCCCAACGCATAGCATGCCTTTCTGAATGCGTAGGGCGCCCCTGGTGTGTAGCGCATGAGTAATTTTGCACTGGGAAAATTGTGTTGATGCGTAGCGCCCCCTGGGTGCGTAGCGCACCTCAGCTGATGCGTAGCGCGCCCCTGGAACTAGCCCGATTTGCTCAATAACTTGTAAAATCGCCCTAGCATGGATGCACTTTGCTCTTGAGATGTAAATGGGTTGGTTATGAGGAGAGATGCCTTTATATAGACTCCCTTTTGATTTTTACTTGACCAAAACCCACTTTTTAATGTTTGGATGTTGACAATTTTTCAAATTAATAAGCTCTGACTTTTTGGTTTCCCTTTAAAACAAATTGGTTGAAATAATGATTTCTTCTGATAATTTTTGCAGGGATAGCTCTGATATGCTTTGGCAAAGGAGACCAAGGCTGCACTTCAACATTTAAAGAACTTGAAATTTTGACAAAGTTTTACAAAAATGAGATAATGACCTTTGTTTCTCAAAAACAGAGTTTTGAAAACAAGGTGAAAATTTAACTATACAATGATGAGAATTATTGAAATGATGCTTTATGAAGGACATCCCTCTGGCCTACTGGTCCTTTATGACCTCTCAAGACAAAAATTGACTCAACCATAGACCTAAGACCTCGAAATGTAAAACAAGATAAATGACCCTTTGAAGACTTTATTCACTCAAACAAACCTAAACCAGCAGTGCCAAAACAGGAGGGGAATAAAAGACACAAACTCCTTCAGCAGAGTTATGGCATGCCTAACGGAATGCAACATGATCACACTGATGGGACACCTAATTATGAAATGCAAAGAGCTTTGATCTCTGGTGGAGGGCTACTAGACCGACTCTCGATGTTCCAATAATCAAGAAGCATCTTGAGCAGACGTGTGTTTGCTTTCATATTTGGAAATTTGAAGAACTTTAGCAAACCACATCCCCACAATGCATCCAAAGCCTCAGGACTATTCATAACTTCATCATCTACTGTGGTATGCTCTCTTTCTCGCCAAGTGACTGGCATCCTAAAAGAAAAATCAATTTGAACCATTAGTTTTTGTGTTTGAAATGTCCACGGCATATACGCAGGTCCCTTTAAACACAATCCTGTGTAGGGCCCGTGTGTATGCGGGTTTCATATTACCAACCTGTGTATACAATGCGGAGGAATTTTTGGCAAAAACCCAATGGTAAAACATTTATTAAAACTTCCAAAACTAGTCATAATCAATTACAAGATAAGAATAAGAGTTACCTAGAGACTTTGGAAGAATTTGAACGGTTGAATTTGGCGTATGGGAAGTTTGCTCATTTTGCTCTACTTCCCTGCTCTCAAACTCAAATGGTGAAAATGGTGAGTCCAAAAGCCCTTTTATAAGCTTTGAAAATGTCAAATTTTTTCAAAACTTGATTTTGTTTGGTCTCATGTAACTTTTAACTTGGGAGCTTAGAGTGTCGAGAATGGTTTGATTTTCAGGACATTTTGGACGTTTTCGACAGTTTCGAGACGGTTCCATGACTGCTGACCCGTCATGGCAGGTATCATTTTCTCACTGGCATATAGGTTAGGGAAGCCATTTTTCTGTTGCATTATGCATACTAGCCTCCATCTATTGATACACTTTCCATAGGGTCGATCCCATCGTGTTATGGTTCATAAACCATCTTCACTCGTCGATTCTTTAAATCATGACACAATGGTAGAGCCATCCGTTACACGGGCATCGTAGTTAGCACCTCACTGACATTTGTTTCCCGTGTTGCTTTATTTTGAGTAGGCTTGAGAGTCCTCTGTAGTCCCTCCATGACTTATACGATGAAGACTCATTCCTCTTTGCTTCTTTGTTTCGTTCTGGACTTCTACCCTAGAGGCCCCTTTGTGTTGAGTTGTACTATTGCATTGCATTTGGACTGTTTGCACCTTTTGGCCTTAAGCCGGCTTCACTTGGACTCATTTTTAAGCCAACTTTTGACCATGACGACTGCAAAATCAAAATTCCATACCTTTGGCTTCTGCAACTTGGCACACCTTGACCCGTGGAAGGAACATACATTTGAGTGTCTTTGACCAGTTTTTGCCTCCCTGCATTGAGCATAGGAATGTTCCAATCCAGGAACTAGATCATCTGCTTCACTGAAACTCATTCTTTCCACTGTACCATATTATTCTTTTATTCTTTTTCCAGCTTAAAATAAAAAGACCAAAAAAATTATATATTCCAAAAAAGAGCAGGAATGGGATAGTATTTCCATTTATTATTGGCAGCTAGAGTCAGTCGTGTTGCCCTTGAACAAAGCACTCAAAACAAAGTCTCCTCCATTTGGGTGGGATTTAGTTTGACTTAGGTATGCCTTAACCTTGTTATTGCGTCAGTTCTCCCATGATTTTTTATCTCTTGCAATCATATGGAGGGTACGTTTGTGCCTCCCGTGCAATGAGCTTATATAGAGTCATCATATGCTGCTACATAGTCACATTGAGTCATGCTTTTGTTCAAGGGAATTTAGCCTGAGTCGGCCTCTCTGCCGTCTCTCTTGACTAATTCCTTCAGTCGGCCATCCCTGATTGTCAGTACTATGTCTATCATCACATCAGTTATATTGGTCCTTTACTCGTGCCGATTCGAGAAGGTATCCATTGACTTCTTGTTGGCGGGTCTTGTCATTATCAATGACGACATCTTGCTCTGAGGACAGGCCTAAAGCTACACCTTGGCCCTATTTTCATCATTGATAGGTCACCTTGTGCTCAGCATCGATCAGTATCATGGGTCTTTGACTGAGTGGTTTCCCTTGTGTTCAACATCAGCTTACATTATCACACATTGGGATTCATGCAGTACCTCGATTTCCACTTGACCCTATTGGTGGACACCTCGCCTCTGTGTCATCTTTCATTATTGGTTGGTTTAGATGGTTTTTGCCATGTGCTAGCCACATCTTGTGTACACCAGAAACTTACTTCGGTCGGGTTACTACATCTTTTTCGTTCGATTCCTTCCACATTATTGGCCTACGGGTTACACTCGAGCTAGATCGATGAAGGATGCCTTAATGCCTTCCTTCTACTGGATATTTCCCTATCGAATTTGACTCATTGCTTTGGGGCAAAGATCTAGAGTCCATTTTGCAGTACCTTGGGGTTTGCAGTCATTAGTGGTAGATCCTTCGCTATCGACAGTGGGAAACCATCATTGTCTCCTAATCGATAGATTCTTACAGGTGTTCGACTCTAGCTCATCTATTCACACTTGTTGGATTGTACTAGGTACCTTGATGCTCATTATCATTATCGGTGAGTAGTCTCACATTTGTTAACAGTATACATCAATGACCGGTAATCAAATGATTTCTCACATGGTTGACTTCAGATAATTTATTCCCATGCTGTAGAAATGTACCACGGTGGTTGGTGAAGACCTCAGGTTGTATCAACATTCATTGGTTCACTTGATAGTTGCTCCTGTTGCTGCTAGTTGATACCACTTCACCTTATATGTTGCATTCATTCACGACGACATTTTATTTGCTGGCACCTGAGTTTGCAGTGTAGTACCATCTTATTCCATCATGTTCATTTGGTACTTTTTGGGATCAGTCTTTGATATCATTGATCCACTTCATCCTTCAGCATCATTGACATTCTTATATGTGACATTTAGACATGTGCTTGTTCGATCATGATCAGATGATCCATTATGTATTTTCCAGTCATTTATATTTGTATACCTAGTGGATCCGCTTGTACTTCATATGCGGACATGCTATACTTTTTCTGAGCATGGGTATGCCTGCCTCAGATAGTGTTTCTTTCTGATCTCCTTTTGTGGCTTGGCAGGCTGAATTCTGGTGCAGCCCTTCTCAGTTTTCGACATATTTCCTTTACATGAACTTGCTTAATACATTTCGGCCATCATGTACCCCTTCTAACCTCATATATTAGGGGGCATCTGTTATAGCTCCAATTCTCACTCTTGTGGTTTGTGATGCTGCACTCATGGCCCAGGGCAACCCCTCCTTCCAGACCTGGTCCAAAATTTAAAAAACAGTGTTTTATTCCCTATACTTGACATTTCCCTGAGCTAAATGCGTGTATACGCAGGTCGGTGTATACCTAACCCGCGTATATGTCTTAAAACACTTAAAAAAATAAATATCCTTAATTTCGGGTGGAGATCACGGGTTTTACCAGTTGATTACCTGTTAGTTCCTGTGGCCCAACTGTTCCCAATGAATTCCCAACTAAAAAACTACTTTGGGAGAAGTATAAAAAGGCTTCAATGGGAAGGCCAAAGGGAGGAGAGAAGAGAGAGAAAGATTATTATGTTGAGATTTCCCTGACCAGGTCTGAAGATCCTAGTGCCTCCTGCACTTCCCCCATTCTATAGGAAACCCTTGTTTCCTTGTGTGTGTTGATGTTTTCATACTACTTGAGACATCATGGAGTAAGTCATGGAAGGATTTTGTTAAAGGCTTGAGACTGGACGAATCCGGGAGACGGTTCCGCTTGGAGCCTACGAAAGGACGAATCAGGTGAAATTATTCCTTTCTGTACTTTATTTGTTTATAATAAAAGAAACAGATGTCTTTGTTCCTGATATAGATCTTCTTCATGTTTATGATATTCATGTTATGATTCATATGTGAATGGTTGTTTAATTGCATAAATAACTACCTTTCCTTATAATATGAAGATGGTTTCTTTATGATGTTTAGTCCATATACTGTTGTACTTTCTTGAAATGATTGTTTTGCAGGTTAAAGGAGCAAAAGGAACTCCAAGAGGGGTTTGGACCCTGGAAGGCTCTTCTCAAACGTAGGACCTCAGGTACACCCCCTATCGTAGAGTTTTCTTATAGTAGCATTATGGTTGTATGAAATGTGTGTTTCTTTGTATAGATAACTTCCAGTCTACTAGGGTATCCACCCAAGACCCTAGGGGAGTTTATCCCACAACACACAATTTGTACTAATGCTGGTGTTATTATCTGTGTAGGTATTTTTAATTAGTTTGATATCATGATAGTTATATATATATATATAATATATATATAAAGACAAGCTATGGTTATTGGGTCAAAGGTATCACTAAAACTACACACAAACTCTCGAAATGATATGGAAATTATGTTCTCAAAATTTATAAACTGTAGGGTTTGGATGGGAAGGGCTTCTAAAAGTTAGGAAGAAGCTATAGACTTTGCAATTGCTACCATAGTTTCCTTTGTAGGTCAACTCTCCATTCTAATTCAATTTTATGTTTTTAATTTGTACTCTATAAGGTGGAGTTGAAAAAAAAAATCGTCATTTGTTTTATTACACACAAGATATCCACCTGCACCCCATAACACCTATAACTGTGGGTGATCTCTATGTATGTGCCAGAGTATGGCAGAAAACTAGTGCATTGAATCTAAATAATGAAATTGGGTATATTTAAGGTGAACACTAGTAAACACCAATTTAAAGTGGTTTTGGAGTCACATAAATGAGTAATGTGTCAAATATTGAAACTCATATATGCATATTTAGTTATCTTTGATATGTTTGTACTCGAGTTGATGTGTCTTTTTGGGAACATATAAACCTTTTTGTTTAATTGGCGAGGAGCTACGAACCCCATCTTCAATATTAAGTGATTGTAAATTCTTTTGTTTGATCAATTGGGAAATAATAGAGAGTGAGAGGACCTCATTAATATTGTAAATTTACATTTTTGTACCTTAGTGCGGAATCACATCCTCCATGAGATTTGAGCATGATTCTCCATAATGATACCCACAGTCTCTACTAATGTTGGTGTGATTGTGTGTGTAGGAATTTTTAATTAGTGTGGTTGCATGGAAGTGAAAGACTATTGAGAGAGTTGGTAACAATATATATATATATATATAAGGAATGACAAACTATGGTTATTGGGTCAAAGGTACTGATAAAATTATTCACACCAACTCTAGGAATGATATGGAAACTATGTTGTCAAAATTTATAAACTACAGTGTCTAGAGGGGGAGGATGCGTGGGGTTGGAAAATTGGCACTTTAACCAGTGTGCGTAACTATAATAAGAAAGAAAGCATCTCATTATCAACAACCCACTATGATTTAATTATGATCACCCTAAAATCTTCATGTATATATCTATGCATGTCCACACAGTTATACTTCACTTAGGACTTTTGAAAGTTGGGCAAAAGCTAAACATTTTACAACTGTTGCCACAATCTCCTTTATAGGTCAACTCTCAATTCTAATTCCATTTTATGTTTTCAATTTGTTCCTTGTAAGGTGTAGTCGAATAAAAAACCTTTATTATTTTTTTTGTTGCTCAAAAGAAATCCACCTGCACTCCATAACAGCTATAACTAAGGGTGATCTCTCTGTATGCACCAAAGTATGACATAAAACTAGTGTCTTGACTCTAGAGAATTCAATTGGGTATATTGAAGTTGAACACTGGTAAATACCGTTTTAAAGTGGGTCTGGATTTACATAAATGATCATGTGCCAAATATTGGAACCCATATATGCATATTTAGTTATGTTTCATATGTATGTGCTAGATCTGATGTGTTTTTTTTGGAAAGTATAAACATTTTTGCTTAATTGGTGGGGAGCTACGAATCCCAGCTTTGATGTTAAATGATTGTAAATTCTTTTGTTTGATTGATTGGAAAAAATTAGAGAATCTAAGGGCCTCATCGATGTTGTAAATTTATATTTTGGTACCTTAGTGGGGAACACATCCTCCATGTGATTTGAACATGATTCTCCACAACGATACCCATAATATGTACTAATGTTGGTGTTAAAGCTGGCTTTAGTGTGTGTATAGGAATTTTTAATTAGTTTGGTTTGTAATCTTGATTGAGATATTTGATCTATGTAGTAGATAATTGCCTGTGTTATAACTTATATGATTCCATAGGATAATAAGATTCTGATTTCAAGCCAAAGTTTAAAGTTTAAACATAACTACAGATTTTACTGATTATCACCTTGGGTGGGAGGTCAACACATGCCCCTCGATGACAGTGTATACACTAGACATATTCCTCTAAACAATGTTTTACTTGTGAACTGAGTCTAACATAAAATGCATAAGAAATTCAACCTCATCCCATCAAAATTTATTAGTGGATCTAGATTCTATATGCCAAGTAGGTTAGCTATATTAAAAAAATCTTGATCATATAATCATGGGACAAAAAAGTACTCCCTAAAATTACTCAAAGTTTTGAGGTAGAAAGTCAGAATAGCAACTGACTATATATACATTTGGCCTCCTCAAGTTTTGGAAGAAAAATATTGGTAGAGAAATATGTTTTAGTAGAAAAATATACTATTGGATTTTCCTATTTAATATTTCCATATCTAGGTTTGTATGTGTTAATACTAGGAATTGTTAAAAATGTTAAAGTCCATGCACAGGAAATCATCCAACTAGAGTAGAAATTGTAGCTTCCAGTTGGGGATAGATGGCTTGATGAATACATGGATGAGGGCACAAAGATCTGTGATTTGTGTAATGTACTCAAATGAGGGATTACATGCCTAGAGAAATATTAGAATGTTGTAGAGAACATTTCGATGACATTGAATGTCAATAGCAATGCAACAAGTCAACAATGCAGGTAGGTGATGAGAAGCATATCAGGGTGATGGAGACCATATTAGGCAAGATGATGTGGATATCTCAAGATTAAAATAGTAACATGTTCCCCTGAGAGTCATTCCTTTGTGAGTGGGTTAGCCAAAACTCAATCCCATCTAGCCGCCCAATAAACTGGTAGCGAGACATCAAGTAGAGAGACGCAGTCTACCTATAGAGTTTTTGCAAAACCAACGGATCAATTTCTGATCTAATTCTCATGTGGTCCTTTAATAGTGAATGAAGTAAGATTTGAAAGGAACGAGAATTCTATGCAATTGATTCCTTTGGACTGGCAGGTGTTATCTATAATAGGAAGTCAGTATGGTCCTAACTAATTTTTTTTATTTTTATTTTATGGCTATGCACGGTCTTCATTAGGAAAATCCCGTGACAACTAGTTACCATGTTGAATGTGTATGGTCCCTATGGGGATAAATAATTCTTTTGGGATAAACTTTTTCCTTACATTTTTCACAAATGGCAATGTGATTTTAGGTGGAAATGAAAAGTTCACATTTCATAAAAGGGAGTTGTGGTGATCTACAACTTGGTTGGATCATCTAGCTAACTTTATTTCTTTCAAAATTGAGTCCCTTGGGTGGGTTGACGTGGAATCCATCTCCATGGGAGAATTCAATTGTTGTGGACAATCTATGTTTTAGGTCTTCCTTTTTTTCCTCATCATCTTGCCTTAGAAAAAGAGTGGATGCTGAGATAAACTGGGTAAAGTCCTCTATCAAGAATACCATATATAGTAGACCTACATTTTTTCATATGAGTTTAGTAGGACAAAATCCATGATGGGGGAGCTTTGGACCCAACTGGATCTTAGGTCTAGGGGTTCCGAGTAGGGCAACAATAACAATGTTGACTACCAGGAGAGCCTCATTGACAAAATTGAACATTTCGAATAATGTCGTTCTTTGTGGCAAGTTTTGATTGAAGAAGGTTTCAAGGAATTGGGAAACCATACTGTGATCGAGTATTTATAAAAAGAATCATTACCTTAATCATGGTCCAGTTTAATGTGTTGAATCGAGGGAGTCTTGTTTAAGGAATGATTATAACCTTATAGCATAGCAATGTTATTTGTTGACTTTGTTATTATCTAACTAGTGATCCTCACAAGGAAAAATGTTTTTGAAGCCACCATACTAAAGCCACTTTTGTCTTGTCCATTAATCATATAATAATGAGTATGATTCAAAAATTCATAGTGTGATAGGGTTCAAGAGTGATTAGTGACACTATTCTTTGTTGCTATGTATCTGATGCTCTCTAGCTGAAGAAACTCAAATAATTCTTGTTGCCATAATCCCTATTTTTCCCTATTTTGTCTCTCCACACAACACTTTGGATTCTGAGCACACCGTCAAAAATTATTTCTAAGCCAACTTTTTTTACATTTTATTCCCCGCATTTGAAGCATCACCACTTAACTACACATATTGCAGTTGTTGTCATAAAAATACTCAATGAATAAGAAAAAATATTATAAATCTTTTAGTAAAATGCTCATTGAAGAAGAAGGTTGATAATTTCTTCCTTACCAAACATTAATCGTGTGCCTCTGACATCCACGTTCCAAAATTCGTTAATTGGATAGAAGGAACTTTCTACACAATTTAATATAACATTTTAAATTCTCTATTGTGCAAGCATTGCACCTATACCCAAACCCAAACTTTGTTTCTCTATCACTTTGAATTTTCCCGATAAGAATTACTTGAACAAGGGAATCCCACGTGCAAACAACATTAAATAGTGGAAATGTGTATGAAAGTGGATACAAAGTAATGAAAGGATAGCATTAATAAAATACAAGATAAAGGAGATGATATCACAACATTAATAAAATTATAAGATAAATGAGAAGATACTTGTTCAGCCACTTTCCCAACCTCAACAGATAATTCTTGTTGAATATAGTTTTTTCTTCTACTCTTTCCTATCCTACCAAATTACGACATTTCGTTTGCAACATCTGGTGCAATTACTAGTTTAACTTTTATTTTTCTTTCGTACTTTCAAGGATTATAAAATTGATGATCAACACTTCCTCTTAACTAGGGACATATTCATAATGACTATCCATGTGTATTATGTATATATGATATTTCTAAAAAAAGTAAATCTCACCGATAACATCTTTATCTAGGTTAGTACCATTGAACTACATCAACATCATCATCAATATGTACCACAACCTAGGTTATCTCTCCTAAACAAATGTACCTACTCAAATAATCACCATGATCTAGTGTGCACTTCACCTCATAGTATTCTAACAGGTTAAGGGTTTCCATCCCTAATGGTCGAATGTTAGGGAAACCCATGTCCCAAATCAAAATGCCTCTCTCTAGGCCATGATGCTGAAGAGACACCCACTCCTTGAGTGTCCAGGCCTTAGAGAGAATTCCTTTCAAGAATGTTCATCCCTCATGCTATCTCACCAACAATATTAGTCATGCTCATGCTGCCACTATTAGTCTAAGACATACCCCTATTTTCTACCCATCAATATTCTAGGCCAAGCTCTTGTTGCTACCAACAGTGTAAGCCATTCCCCTGTTGACATCACGTCAATGCCCTTTTTCATTAATAGAGAAGCTCCCCACTAGTCCAAGCTTGTCTCTGAAGTATACAAAGTTCACCTAAGACAAAGTCTTTGTCAGAATGCCAGTCGTTTGCTCATTAGTGGAATTATAATAGAGCCTCACTACTCCCTTTTGTACCATATCACAAATGTAGTGGTACTTGATCTCAATGTGCTATATCTTTTCATGAAACAGTTAATTTTCTATCAATGTCACACAACTTTAATTATCACAGAACAACATAGTTAGTTCTAGCATCTAGTCAAACAATCCATATAGTGGCTTCTGAAGCCATACTCTCTCACAACACGTTTGAGTGCAAAAATTGAGGAAAGGTTTTCAACTTAAGAGATTTGATCCCTCTCAGTGATTGAGAGAGCTAGAGTTAATATGAATCTAGGATCGTTTAATTATTAATAGTGAATAATTTGATTTATTTTATTTTTATGCAATTTGATCAAGTAAAAATGGTTTGATAAATAACTATGTAATTAATTAATCTAATTTAATTTTAATTTTAATTTCCATGTAATTTGACTGAGTCAAAATGCTTAGATATCATTAGAAGCCAATAAAACATTTCTTCCATGTTGGGCCCTAGAGTGACTCTTGGTGCAATAACTATTTAATTTGCTTCTCACCTTTGTTTGTTGCAACCAAAAAGTTTGTATAGAACCACTTCACTCAATGAACCTTTATCATATCATGTGCATTCGTGGCATATTAATTAATACCCTTAATTTGACTACATATTGGAAAATACCATAAAAATCACTCTTACACTGTAAGGAATTCCCATTTGAAAACAACTCCCCAAGCTACCAACATATACCTCTCTGCACCATTAAATCAAATTTTAGAAAATTGAAAAGTTTTAGGCCATTGGATCCACGACATCTTTAATTTACCCACTAACTACCTAACTAACCAACTAAACCCTACGAATCTCTTCCTGCATTCACAATTTCCCTACCTTCCTTCCCAAAGAAACTCTTCCAACTTGCTTGTAATAAATTCCTTTCTTTATAGCTTTACCTGCATTTGGGAGGTCCAACTCACGAGACTAACACCTTCCAACAACATCATAATAAATAGTTGCAAATCCATCAATCTCATATCTATTTAGATAAGAGCCACGGATACCCATGCCGAGGAAGAGTGAGAAGGAGAAAATCCCTTCACATCGAGATGGATGAAGGGAAGGTCCGGAAGTCTTGTCCAGCACGAAAAATAACACAACGAAATAAATAAATAAGTCAATAAATGAAAACCTAGAACAATGACACACACTTCCTCACTTTCCATATTAGTAGTTGATACTGGTTTTCCTCACGGAGCGGCTTACAATCCATTCATATTGTTCCCGTCTGCAGACAAATATGTTGTTGTGCTTTAGGCCTCCAGCAATGGGTAACAAAGCATCGAGTGCATTGCAAAACATATCACGATTTTGTTGATCATGCTCCATTGAATCGTCTGCGAAATGGGTAGCCCAAGTAACCCAGAAAACATGGGTAACATCTGAAAGAAGGGATATCTTCGTAAGTGTCACATCTTTTTCTTCCAAATCACAAGCGATGAATTGGAGTTTGAGGGCGACTTTTTCTTCAAACCATTGATGGCGCAGAGGAAGTTGGGCAATTCCATATACTCTCCATATGGACATCACGAATCTTTTCAAGGGTAGTCCCCACTAGTCCTGTTACTCCTGCTATGAGTGTCACCTGTACCCGCTTGTCATCATCATCAACTTGCCCTTTGCTCGTTCCTGCAAACGCCATATCCATTCCTTCTAAATTCAAGCAAATCTATGCCAGGGATTTTACAAAGAGCATTGGATTTGTGTCTCAACACCTCTGTGAATCATTGTCCCCACTCCGTTGGAGCAACAAGGGTGAGTTATGGTTATGTCATCCGATAAATTTAAATGGCTGGCCTACCGTTGCATTTTTATTGAACAATGTGAATCATTGTCCCCACTTCGTTGGAGCAACAAGGGTGAGTTATGGTTATGTCATCCGATAAATTTAAATGGCTAGCCTACCGTTGCATTTTTATTTAACAAAGCGACATTATTTTGTTTTGATTAGTACTCTTCATTATTATTTTCAGCATGATATTAATGCATGGTTTGCTGGCTGCCAACAAGGTTACGTAGGTTTTTCATTGAGATTTTCGATATAGGGCAATGTTGAGTGGAGACGTGCATTTCTCTAGGATGGTGGCTGCTTCATTCAAATCCCAACCAATCTCTTCTGGGCGATTTAATCATTGGTCTATTCCACAAGCCTTTCCTTTTCCTATGAAACTTGTCATCAAACTCAGAATATATATATGAATTTTATTTTTAAGAACTAGGTAGGAATTGTTGGGCTCAGAATGTATTCTGTTGGAAGAGAAAGTTGGAATTCACAAAAGGTTTATATATATAAAGCTTTTGCATAAATTATGGATTCATAGATGCAGGAATTTTCTTTTTAAAAACTAGGTAGGAATTGTTGGGCTGGGAATGTATTATGTTGGAAGAGAGATTTGGAATTCATAAAAGGTTTTTAGTGCGTTGAGCAATTCTGAATAGCGATATCTTTTCTTTTCTTTGATACTTATTTTTATGTCATTTTGACGTTTCTTTTTCAATATATATTCAGTGTTTGTGTTTGCAGTTTTGAAGTTCCTATGCCCTCAATCATATAAGTTGAGTGAGGTTTTCATTGAGCATTTTAACTTTAAAAATAAGCACTATATTTTGTAATATCATTTCATTTTCATAATAATAAAACTATATTATTTATGAAAATAGAAATTGATTTCATTTAATTGATTTTAGTTTACAGCCATCAAAATAAACAATACAAATTATATATTTTTTAATCAAATTAAATTATGTTAAAGTTTAAGATAATTTTTGTTCTTTACTAATTTTTAATATAGAAATAATGTTCATTGTATTAGAAAAAAAAAAATCATAATTAAAAAGAAATTCACAAAATCACAATTAGAAAATAATTACATATTTGAAACATTTACTTTTTAAGATGTATAACTATAGTAAAGAAATCTATAAATCTCAATTTAAGATTATAAACACAAATTTCAACACTTTAATGTAGGGTTTATAGTGTTACTATTATTAAATAATTAATTATATATTCCTTGAAAATGTTTAGACGATGTTTTGGGTAAATATTTATACTCACTGATAAAAAAACTTAAAATAATAAACACAAATTTATAGCCATTTAATTTTAAGCTGTATCGTGTTACTATTATTGAATAATTAATGATCTTCCTCTTGAAATTGTTTTGGGTAAATATTCATATTATGATCCAAAATGGATCGTGATCCAACATGGATCTTGGATACATTCTCTAAGTCTTCATGAACTCTCTATAAAATCATGCCAAAGATTTAAAATCTTGTGGATATCAAGCTTATCGGAGGAATCCACATAACAGTTTCAATTTGTGATCAACGTGGATCGGCGAGGACCATCGATCAAGCGTGTAGACCGTCGGCCCATGGTAATATGTGCTATCAGAATGTGGCAAATTCAGAGACAATTTCAGTCATTAGGGGTCGATTCTAATATATGATTAGCAACAAGTCGCTAATCACATATCACAGGACAAACCTCTCAGCGAAGGAAAGCCTAGAGTGCCCGAACTTGAAATAATGATCAAATGAAGAAAATAATGCTTCAGTTCCATCGGAGCGGGAATTCCACAAAACTAGCACGATATTGGAAGGGCTTCTAGCAGTAAGCAGTTTCAATCGAGTCCCGCCCGATGCCACACAACAATTGCCACAAGTTCTGCAAAAGAGAGAGAAAACCATTCACATCGGATGGGTAAACATCGAGCTACTTAACTGCCATATGAACGACGACCAAAGGATTTGGGGCCTCCAGATCAACGGCGGAGATGTGATCCAATGGACAACTAGATTTGATGAGGTTATAAGGCAGATTGTGCAAGATTTGAAGTCTGAGATGGAAAATGTGTTGGCGGAAAGTCGTGCCTCACAAGCATTCTTAGAGTAACGAAAAACGAAATGACCATTCCACTGAACCTGGCACACTCACCCATTACAGAATAGGTGGCCACCTCTCTGTGAAGTGTTATGCAATGACTGTAAATGCCAAGAAGGGATTCGAGGAGACATGGCCGAAAGTTGCAAAGCCCGAAAGGGAAAATCAATAGGGAGCGTGATTCAACTTTTAAGCCATGAATGTCAAAGATACATGGGCTGGGTTATTTTGAATGGTGGCTAAGCTATTGTTTGCTGCTGAATGCTGAAAGTAGTAGCATCAAAGAGTCAAGAGAGCAGAGAGATAAATAGGCAATGAGCTATTGTGTAGGGCTACTAAACTGTTGATGGTGGCTGAGTTGCTAAAGTGTAGAAGCTAAGGAGGCACCGTTGAGACAACGCAGAAGAAAAAGAGAAGCTGAGGGAGCCTTTGGGGTCACTTCAAGTTCAAGTGAAAATCTAGGGAGCTGAAAGTTGTAGAGGGCCAAGAAGCTAGAGTTGAAAAGCCAAGAGTCAAGCGCTAGAGCCAAAGAGCCAAGAGTCAAAGCCAAGAGCCAGAACTAGAGTCAAAGAGCCAGAGTCAGAGCCAAGAGCCAGAACCATGAGCTAAGAGCCAGAGCCAAGAGCCAGAGCTTCAAGAGCGAGAAGGGATTAAACGGTGTCTGAACCCATTGTTCTTGTGTAGAACAATACAAGTTGGGCCAAGAGCTTGTAAAAAAGACTTACACCATAATCTGAGAGGGCCTAGTTGAATTAGCTAGAGCTCACGGAGATGTAGCCAAAGAGTGTGGGCGAGCTCCTAATTCATTTGTTGTCTTATGTGTTTGTTTTTATTGTTGCTTTATCTACTATTATATGCATTTATATATCAGTTTAAGCACACTCAAAGATCAGCACAAACAACAAAGTTTAAAGTAAATAATCAGCTGAAAACAAATGTTGAAATTTCACTTGTAGAACAAACCGATATATGCAATGTCATAAAGCATAATACTTGATCTAATTCTACAAACAATTTAGTGAAAGCTTAATCAACCATGAGCAATGTCAATAATAACACCTATAACAGATAAGAAGGAATCATCATACATAACACAAGATATATCCAAGGGAAAGCACCAGCATAAAACCCCAACCATGTATTATCAATCAAGTGGAGATCCTCAACAACATAAAAAAAGAATAAGCTCAATAGCTATCATGATCTCTCTGTAATCAAAAGATCCTAATGATCTTCAATCATAAGATGAAAATCATGGACTACCTAGGCGTCAATATATAGGCCACAAGTCCTCCAATCTCCTATAATAGATCATTCTCCATGCAAGGAATACTTACTAGAAATATCCAAGCATTTAATAATACATTGTCCCACATCTGATCTCAATTGGATCTTTGATAGAATTGATATGCAACAATTATCCATGAGTGACTTCCCAGTTATCTAAAATAATAGTTGTCACATGCATGCAAGCATTAACAAACTATACTTTATTATTTTAACAACTTGTTAAAATAATCTAACTAGACTTGACTAGTTAGAACTAAGTCAACTGATTCTCTCATTATAGAACTAAACCTTATCTTCTTTAATCAAGGGATAAATTCCTAAATTAAGGGAGAAAATAATTGATGATCTCACAAAGACTTCAAGTTTAATTTTCCATAATTAATTAACTCAACTGAATTAATTAATTAATATTTTCAACTACTGTTAAGACCAAAATTAATTTTACTTCCTATAGGTAGACTAGGGATTGCTATAAATAGGAAGGGACACAGAAATACTATTTTTGGAACTTTCTATTTTTAGCAGTTTCACCTCTCACCCAATGTGGCCAATGACCACACTGGCCAAACTGCTATTTTTAGACATGTTATTTTTATCAGGTCTATTTTTAGCACATTCTAAATTTAAAATTTCTTGTTGCACATTTTCAACACTCCCTCTCAACAAGAAAGGATTTCTCTTGAACCTGATCCTGTAACTTTGGAATGTTCTGCATGCAACACATCTACCGAGTCCACTTGCTCCAACAACACTTAGAACAAAAACACTCCCAACTGACCACTCTGTTGGGCTAGGAACATACTCTGATGCTGAAGCTCTATCTGTTGCTGACAATTGCTCCCTCTTTGACATCTGCTCTACTACAACATCTCCATGCATCTCACACCATTGCAGACCTCTCTGTGCCACCTAGCACTGTGCAAAACACTTGTGCCTCTCACATTGTTGTAGCCTGCTAGCTATGCACTGTCCTGCAATTCCCTACATTGTTGCTCTCTCTGCTGCTCCATCTGCATCTATCTCTACCCAATCAGTTAGTTCCTACTACTCCACATCAAGGCTCCTGTAGCAAGGTCTCATCCAAGAGGTTGGGTACCTCAAGGATCCTACCCCTCCTCCTTGGGATGATCACTTTATATCGCCCCACCTCCTACCTGGAGGTATGGTTGCATGTGATCCCTCAGCCCACCTGGCTTAAAGTTTCTCCCTACTGGAGGTCTCTACATGAGTAGATGTCTCTACTCTATCTTCTCTCAGCTTCTCTAGTTGTGTCTGTTCCACAACCTCCTGAAGTTGTTGCACCAATCGTGGCTCCTCCACAATCATCTAAAACGTCTTCTGGCTCTGCATGTTGAGAGGTAATATACCCTCCCTCTCAACCACCAAGTCTCTAACCTTTTCCTTGCTCCTCAAGGCTTTGCATACATCTTGTACCTCAAGTGCATACAAGTTCTTGGCTAGCAACCAATCTATTTCCACTTTCCCATTGTCACGAAATTTTCTTGAAAAGGAGCTCATTTTAAATCAGTGATATCTCCCTCATCTGCATTCTAATTCAACAGATTTTTTTTTATTTTTATTTTGGGTATTTTTCCACAAGGAATCCAAATCTGCTATTTATTTCTGAAAATTTTGTACATAAATTTTCAGATCTTCTCTGCAAACTCTCCACCCAAAACACAAAACTTTGAAATCTCCTCTTTGTATATATTATTCTTGCTTGATCACATGTGCTCCGATACCATGTAGAATTTTGTAGATTTTTTCTAAAAATCAGCTAGCTCCGATACCATGTAGAAATTTCACCTGTTGAACAAACCGATATATGCAATGTCTTAAAGCATAATACTTGATCTACTTCTACAAACAATTTAGTGGAAGCTTAATCAACCATGAGCAACATCACTAAGAACACATATAACTGATAAGAAGGAATCATCACACATAACACAAGATATATCCAGGGGAAAGCACCAGCATAAAACGAAAACCATGTATTATCAATCAAGTGGAGATCCTCAACAACATACAAAAAGAATAAGCTCAATAGCTATCCCGACCTCTCTGTAATCAGAAGATCATGATGATCTTCAATCAAAAGATGAAAATCATGGAATACCTAGGCCCCAATATATAGGCCACAATTCCTCCAATCTCCTATAATAGGTCCTCCATGCAAGGAATACCTACTAGAAATATCCAAGGATCTGATAGTACATTGTCCCACATCTGATCTCAAATGGGTCTTTGACAGAACTGACATGCAACAGTTATTCATGAATGAATTCTCAGTTATCTAAAATAATAGTTGTCACATGCATGCAAGCATTAACAAACTATATTTTATTATTTTAACAACTTCTTAAAATAATCTAACTGGAATTGACTAGTTAAAACTAAGTCAATTGATTCTCTCATTATAGAACTAAACCTTATCCTTTAATCAAGGGATAAATTCTTAAATCAAGGGAGAAAATAATTGCATGATCTCACAAAGACTTCAAGTTTAATTTTCCATAATTAATTAACTCAACTAAATTAATTAATTAATATTTCCAATTGTTGTTAAGACCAAAATTAATTTTACTTCCTATAGATAGACTAGGGACTGCTATAAATAGGAAGGGACCCAAAAATGCTATTTTAGAACTTTCTATTTTTACCAGTTTCACGTCTCACCCAATGTGGCCAATGACCTTACTAGCCAAACTACTATTTTTAGACATGCTATTTTTATCACGTCTATTTTTAGCACATTCTAAATTTAACATTTCTTGTTACACATTTTTCACCAACAAATATAAGCATACACCCATATTTTCAAGCATTTCTTATTTCTACACCAGTTAATCAAATAGACGGGGGAAAATTCAAGCTTTGGAAGTGGGAGAAGTTCTTGTAAGCTAAACAAGAAGCCTTTAGAGCCCCATTTTCAGATCAGGTGGTATTGGAGCTTAACTTTGATTAACCCCACATTCAAAGAAGGTTATATCATAACTAGTTATACCAGAGAAAGTGGTATTAGATTAGAATGCTTGATTGATAGAGGAAAGATTGCTTGTCTGAAAGGTGTTTAAACAATCAGAGGTTGATTGTATGCTTGTTTGCAGACTGACTATTGTATGAGTTTGCAGAGGTGAAGGGAAAGCTATTGATCGCTTAGTCCAGGAGAGGACAAAAAGGAAGAAGGCATTCCTTTTATCCCAAAAGACCTCAAAGCAATCCTTGAAGCACAAGAGGTTTGTTGTAAAAGGTTGCTTGAATAAGCTCTCTGTTAATCTTGTTTGAAGTTATTTCTTCCATTTTGATAATGACAACTTCTACAAGTGAGTCCTCAAACTCTTGTTTCTTCACAAGAGAATGAAGACATGAAGCAAGACTTGTTCATCATGATGGACATGGTGAGAGAAATGATTATTGGACTTTGAGAGTAGTTGAATTCCATGAAGGAAGAGAAGCAGTTGCTTTCTAACAAATTGCAAGAAATGGAGAGGCAACTTCATATTGCAAATATGAACCTGAGTTGGTGGCACAACATTTTGTTGCCAAAGAAGCCTTGGTCAAGTATCAGCTTGAAGAATAGGTAAACAATTCCCATTTGTCTTCAAATTCTTGTAAGAATTCTTATATTGGTTCTTTTGAAAAACATACCAAAGGCATAGGTTCCAAGTTAATGTCCAAGATGGGCTATGAAGGAAAAGGCTTGGGTAAACATGCATATGGTATTGTTGAGCCAATAATGGTTGAGGAAATGCCTAAGTATTTGGGTCTTGACCATGGACAGTCTTATGGAGAAAGTTTTGAAGCTGCCATGAAGATCATTGAAACAATTCCAAGAAGGAGTTTCATTTCCGATCTTCTACCTCAAGAGTGTGAAGATTGTATTCATTGAGAATGCAATAGATTGAGACATCATTTTCAAGATGCAGGTGTTCATAAGCATGCACTTGACCCAAAGAGTTGTGGAAACTCTGAAACCATTGAAGAGGTTGATGGTGTTCCAAAGGGAGCTACTTCTTCATTCAGTTCACCTCCTCATGAAGGCAATAAAGGTGAAAGAGAAAGGTATAAATCTGGTTCTAACCATATTCCTTTTGATTATGTTCAGCATGGTAAATTTCCATATAAGCATTAGAAAATAATTGCATGTTCCTTTTGTGGTTTAGATAACCATAATGTTTCTAGATGTTGGAAGAGAAAGACCACATATAGGAAACTTTTGAAGGAAAGGAAGCAAGAAGCCAAACATCCATTGGACAAGGCAAATCATGGTGTTAAGAGGATGCACATGTGTTGCACCTACTGCCATAAGCAAGGACACATTGTTGAAAAGTGTTGGACTTTGAATCCAACAATGCTTCCACGAAACTTGAAGAAGGTGGAAAGAAAGAATGGAAGGTATGGAAAGGAAGATTCCATGATTGATGTGTTTAAGGATGATTCACATGTTGATGCTGATGTGCAGACAAAGGTAGCACCTTTTAAATGGATTGGTAAGAAATGGTTAGAGTTCTTATCGAATTAAATATTGCATGTCTTTTGATTTGATGCATCTATTTTCATTTCTTTGTTGTGGAATGCAAGTTGAAGGATTTTACCAAGAAGGTGAATGGAAAAGTTGAGTAGGAGGCTCACTTTATTGCTCCAACATTATATTTCATTTTGGCTTCGAAAGTATAGTGTGCTTAAGTGAAATTTGAAGGATGAAATGTGTGCATAAGGTTGATATACATGAACACAGGAATGTTAATGGTTTCCTTTTATTTAAACATGTATGTGTAATTAACTTGAAGGGTTGATTGCTCTGGAATGCATGTAATGTTGATATTGACTTGGAAAAGGTTGATTTGATCTCTAAGATGGAGATAATGATGAAGTGTTTGATATTTTGAAAAGAATCCTTGAGATCTTTTTCACATGCTTGACTTGAAGGGTCATTTGTTTTAAATGCATGTTTTATTGGCTTGTTATCTAGTCAATCATTTTTATGTAGATGTAAAGACATGGAGTTGTTGTTGACAGCTTGTCAAACAAGTACAAATGAAAGTTTCGTGAAGCAGATGTAACTTCACATTTGTTTGAACCACCTTGGATCAATGATCAACGCAAAGAATTTCAAACTACCTTCTGTAAACTTCTCGGTAGCAGTTTTGCATGAAGTCAAGGGGGAAAACAGTTCTTCCGCAGGAGGACTAGCACATCCAAGAAGGAGAGTGGTCAAAGGACTTGGTTCAGAGGCACTATCCAAGGCAAGTGTATGGAGACTAAAAGAAGGGGGTGAGGTACTCTCCTGTACTGTTCAAATCAGTATATCAGTCTTTTGGAGACCAAAAGTTCTCTTACTGGGAAGGTGTGATCCAAAATGGATCGTGATCCAACATGGATCTTTGATACATTATCTAAGTCTTCATGAACTCTCTATAAATTCATGCCAAAGATTTAAAATCTTGTGGAGATAAATCTTATCAGAGGAATCCTCATGACAATTGCAATTTGTGATCAGCGTGGATCAACAAGGACCATCAATCAAGCGTGCAGACGTCGACCCATGGTAACGCGCTATCGCAAATTGGAAAATTCAGAGACAATTTCAGTCACCGCGGGTCAATTCTGATATGTGATTAGTGACAAACCTCTTAGCGAAGGAAAACCTCTCAGCAAAGGAAATCCCTGAGTGCCCAGACCGGAAATAATTATAAAACACGGAAAATAATGCTTTTCCATCGAAGCAGGAATTCGAAAAAAAGGGAAGGATATCTGAAGGGCTTCAAGCAGTAAGCGATTTCAACCGGGTCCCACCTGATGCCACACAACGATTGCCACGTTTCCGATGGAAGATAGAGAAAACCGCTCACATCAGATGGGTAAACATCGAGCTACTTAGCTGTCTGATATGAACGATGACTGTAGGATTTGGGGCCTCTAGATCAATGGCAGAGACGCAATCCAATGGACAACTGGATTTGATGAGGTTATAGGGTAGATTGTGCAAGATTCTAAGTCTGAGATGGACAATGCGTTGGCAGAAAGTCGTGTGTTGCAGGAATTCTTGGAGTAATGGAAAAAGAAATGACCATTCCAGTGAACCTGAAGCACTCACCCATTATAGAATAGGTGGCCACCTCCCTGTGAAGCATTATGCAATGACTGTAAACGATGAAAGAAGGGATTCGAGAAGACATTTCTAGAAGTTGCAGAGCCCGAAAGGGAAAACCAACAGGCAACGTGATTAAGCTTTTAAGTCGTGAATGTCAAAGACATGGGGGGTTGGGTTATTTTGAACGCTGGGCAAGATATTTTTTGCTATTGAATGTTGAAATTAGTAGCATCAGAGAGCTGAGAGAGCAGAGCGATAGATAGCGAAAGAGCTACTGCGTAAGGCTACTAAACTATTGATGGTGGCCGAGTTACTGAAGCGTAGAAGCCAAGGAGGTAGCTTTGGGATAGAGTAGAAGATAAAGAGTAGTTGAGGGACCCTTTGGGATCACTTGAAGTTCAAGTGAAAATCCAGGGAGCTAAAGG
This sequence comes from Pinus taeda, assembly GCA_000404065.3. Lineage (NCBI taxonomy): Eukaryota > Viridiplantae > Streptophyta > Pinopsida > Pinales > Pinaceae > Pinus > Pinus taeda. The sequence goes on along the minus strand of APFE030462848.1, from coordinate 165,593 downwards.
CTGCAGAGGGCCAAGGATCCAGAGCCAAAGAGCCAAGAATGAAGTGCTAGAGCCAAAGAGCCAAGAGTCAGAGCCGAGAGCCAGAACCAAATTCAAAGAGCTAGAGTCAGAGCCAAGAGCTAGAACCAAGAGCCGAGAGCCAGAGCCAAGAGTCAGAGCTTCAAGAGCCAGAAGGGATTAAATGTTGTATGAACCCACTATTCTTGTGTAGAATAGCAGGATTTGGGCCAAGAGCTTGTAAAAAAGACTTACACCATAATCCCAAAGAGCCTAGTTGAATTATTAGAGCTCACGAAGATGTAGCCCAAGAGTGTGGATGCACTCCTAATTAATTTGATGTCTTATGTGCTTTTTTTACTACTTATTTATCTATTGTTATATGCAATTATATATCATTTTAAGCACACTCACATATTAGCACAAATAGTAGATTTTAAAGTAAATAATTAGCTGAAAAAAATACAAGCATACACCCATATTTTCAAGTATTTGTTATTTCTACATTGGTTAATCAAATAGACTTGGGAAATTAGAGCCCCATTTTCAGATCATATTCACAGATAAAAAAATTGATACCAAAAGCCAGTTTTCATTAACAAAATTAGGTTTAATTTACTATTTAAAAATGCACATAAAAATTCCGTGAAATGTGTTTTACAACAACTAACAAATTTGTTTCTTTGTGTTTACTTAAGTGAGGATTTATTCTTTCAAAATGCAAATAACTATCAATTGCAGCAGATGTTGCAAAGGGAACGCCGTAAGGTATAAATTCCAGAATAATCATGACATAGAAAATAATTGAATATAAAAATTAGTAAAGAAAATTCTATTCAAACAAATATTTACACAATTTAACCATCAATCTCAACCTCTAATAAATTTCATGGGTGATATGCATGAACCTACCTCCTATTCTTATACTCATATATCATAGTAAATAGATGATTCTTATACTCATATATCATGGTAAATAGATGATTCTTATACTCATATATCATTGTAAATAAATGAGTAAGCTCAACCAACTTATGAGACTGACCAGAAACCAGAGTTGTTGTGATGGATTTCTCACACAAAACAATCTCATACCCATCTCCACATCCCTCCACCTGATCCTCCCAATCTAGGAGATGCATATACATGTTTATAAACCACATTAAGTAAATTGTCTGTCTCACACATGTGAAATCTTGGGTCTTTGTAATATTTCCCAAACTCTGCGAGCAGAACAAAATCTTGCATTATCTACAATGGATTGCCCAATATACTAAAATTACTTGGTTGTAGGGATATAGAAGCACTAGATTGCCCAATATATTATTGAAATTTTATAGCGTTTGGGTAGGTAGAAATAGAATAATTCCTTGGTTTCCATGAAGTTATATTCATGTTTACATAGGGTCAAATTGACAGAGATCCAAATATTTTTTAGACCAAAAAAGCTTGAACTTCTTAGTGAGAATTTGGATTGATATTCAGGACTTTGGAATGTCATAGCCACTAAACCAATGATGGAATCTTGCTCATATACCATTTTAGAACTTGAAAAAACTACAAATAAATGGCAGGATCTCTCATTGTGGGGCTACTTTACAAATCAGTTCATTTCATGCTAGCTACTAGCTTGGGGAATGGATTGATATTCCAAAGGACTGTTGAATGCTAATTCATGCCATGAATAACAAGGTATGCAAAAAAACTGAACCTTCTGCAACACATACAATTTCATCTCATGGATATCGACCATCATTTGTTGAATATTGCTATAGCGGTAGTCCCCACTTGTACTATTCTTCTAGTATAAACACAAACTCTCCAATATTTAAATCCTCATCTACTTTGTCATTATAGAATACCTATTTTGTAGTTGATGGAGAAAGCTATGACTACCACCATGGATGGGAAAATTGAGGTATGCAACATAATGAGAAGGAGGCAATAGTAGGATGTGATAGAAATATTGGACCATCATTGGAAATCATGGATGAGGATGTATCTCATCTCTGGGTAGAAGAAATAATAAATCACCTCACGAAGAGATCTCCTAACATACCTGTCTACTATATTCTTAAATACTTGCATAACAGTATTCACTGTTGCAGTAACCCTTTTATAAAATTGAGTTGAATCCAAACTTCTCTACTTCACACAATTTAGTGTTCTTCCAAATCATAACACACAAATATTTGACAAAAGCAATAGATTAATAACTCAATCTAAAACTAGAGCTTCATTGAAGCACAACTTTGAGAATAACTATAAGGAGAAGGAACATTCAACATAAGAATAAGGACTAAATATGCCATCATTTCCATTGCATCACCAATTTAGCAAAATTCAAGAAACTCTGGTAAGAAGGGAGGACTAGAGATTCAATAATCATGAAGAGGAAAACTATATCCTGCCCTATATTTATGAGATTTCTTAACCTTATGGGAGTTTAGTTCAGCATGTGGCTTCATACTTTGCCAAGGCCTTATCATGTCAGTTGATCAACTCATCGCGGAACCAAAGTATTGTATCAGAATTCCAAGTACATAAAGTATCATCCCATTTGTGAAGTTTTATCATTTCACTGCAAATCAGGAAATCCAACAAGTATTCCAAGGTGAAAATAATGTGCACGTCATTGATCTTGACATAATGTAAGGTATGCAATGGCAGAGAACATATCTAAGTTTGTAAAAACCTATCAATCTCAAGTACCACCATGGATGGGAAAATTGAGGGATGCAACATAATGAGGAGTCAATAGTAGGATGGAATAGAAATATTGGACCATCATTACAAACCATGGATGAGGATGCATCTCATGTCTGGGTAGACAAAATGATAAATCACCTAAGGAAGATATCTCCTAACGTACCAACTAGATTCTTAAATACTTGAATAGCAATATTTAATGTTGCAGTAACCCTTTTATAAAATCTACAGTTGAATCTATAATTCTCTACTTCACACAATTTAGTGTTCTTCCAAATCATAACACACAAATATTTGACGAAAATAATAGATCAATAACTTACTCTAAAACTAGAGTTCCATTGAAGCACAACTTTGAGAATAACTATAAGGAGAAGGAACATTCAATAGAAGAATGGAGACTAAATATGCCATCATTTCCATTGCATAATCAATTTAGAAAAATACAAGAAACTCTCGTAGGAAGGGAGGATGAGAGATTCAATGAATTAGATGTAGCAGGGAAGGAAGCTTCAGGACCATTAAGGAATATTAATAGTCCAACTACAAGTTCTTGTTCTGAAGAAGAAGGATTGTATCTTCTAGCTCTTCTTCTAGAGTGTGTAGAGGCTATTTTAGAGGAAAATAATGAGGAGGCAAACAATACCCTACCCTATATTTATGAGATTTCTTCACCTTATGGGAGTTCAATTCACTGTGTGGCTTCATACTTTTCTGAGGCCTTATCATGTAGTTTGATCAGTTCATACTTAGGAATCTACTATTGTATCATGAATGAATCATGGAACCAATGTATTGTATCAACATTCCAATTATATAATGGTATCAAACCATTCGTGAAGTTCCCATTTCAATGCAAATCTGATAATTCAACAAGTATTCCAAGGTGAAAATAGTGTGCACGTCATTGAACATGTCTAAGTTTGTAAAACCTATCAATCTCAAGCTTCTAATCCTCCACAACATGCATGGTTTGAAGTTTGTTGTGATACTTTTCTTCCAAATAAGGATTTTCCACAAGACGAGTAATCACAACTTGCCTTTTGATTTTTCTAAGAAAATGAAGAGGATAATCACTTGGGTAGTGATTTCATGTAAAGAGTTTTGATTCTCATGAATCAATATTCTTTAGCCACTCCTTGAACCTTGCTCTAATCTACCCTTTTATGGCATAAGGGCTTTCTATTCTTGGCAAGAAACCCTTTTACCAATAAAAATTGTGGGATACAAATGATGAAATAGACGTCAATAATGTCTCTGAAAATAATTCTCATAGTATACATTTTGTAGGTTAAATAAATTTACTAAATAATAGAGAGTGAGACAGAAAAAACTTAATCTGCAGTGACTAGTACAACAATTCTACCATTAGGACTTTTCTTAGAAAACTCTACATCCAAATTCCTTGCTTTGAAAGTATCCACAATGTGCAAGCTATACTTTGTATTTTTCTCTTCCATCACCAAGCATACCTTTTGGTAGTCAATTGAAAGGGGATGGTAATAAAAGTCCATCAAGTTCACAAAACTTGCAACTGATAATTCATAGACTTGCTTCTTACTGTTGTTTCTATCAACATTGGATGTGATGCATATAGAAATATGAAAGGGATATATGGTAAATTATATTATGTATATTGCATGATGAGGTTGATCTATTATAAAAGAGGGAAAAATCCCAAGGAGGCCATACATCAGTTTCTCTTCAATCGAAAGGCTTGATAAATGCAAGTAGTGGCTTAGTCCAATGGGGTGCACTATTCTTAGAAATGTTATCCATGCATGAGGGCACACTAATCTAGGATATTTGGGTGAGGTTTTTTTGACATCATCATCTAGGGCACATCATTGGATGTTTATATGCAATGTATCTTCCACTAATGTGGTTAGCATAATTAGGTGTTGTACTATAGAAAACTATTTCTTCTTTTAGTGAAGTCAAATGTCATATTGAGAGCTCCATATCTCATGTTTTATGTTAATATTTCTAGTGGTATGTGTTTGTGGATTGACGTATTTAGAGGTTGGAAATTTGATAAGAGATTTCATGTTTTACCTACCTAATGCTCAGGTGAATTCGTTGAGTGGAGAACTTGCTTATAAAGGTCTAAAATTAGTAATGCATAACCATATGAATCCCCATAGGCCTCATAGAGTTCCAATACGTTTTCCTTGCAAGCAAAGAGTCAAAACTCATAATCAAGTTATAACTTGGCTCAACAATAGAGCTGAAGAGAGTTTGAATTCATGTACTTAGACAAATCAATGATTTTTAACTATTCTTGCAAGTATGTCAACTATGGCTATTTCAAAGCTAGGTAGACATGAAAACCATCAAAGCGGTTCATTTGATGTGTATATGAGGAGACTTGGACATAGAATATAAATAAGTAGGTCATGGATCGCTAGCCACTTTTAGAATTACCAACAAAAGCATCAAAGCATAACTCGAGGCACTATATAATTAATCCAGACTTCAAGTGCATACAAAATGAGAATTTATGCAACAAAAGTACTAAACAAAATTATAGAATATAGAATCAACAAAAGGCCTCTCGATTTTGGCTCATAAAATACTTGTAAGAAAAGTCTAAAAAGTGCCTATAATATCAATGAAAATATTACTTAATATTTCACATTATGGTAATACAGTATTTGCAACAGATAACTCAAAGTGCTCACTAATCAGAAGAAACAACTTAGCACAATTGCTTTCATATATAGAAACCATGTCAATTACAAACAACCATGAACCAACAACAAGAAACTTCAGATATATTAATTAAAAATGAAGAAATGTACATTGTCCATTAAAAATGAAACAAACCCTATCAAAAAATTATATTTGGAATTAAAATTACCATAGATAACCTGTGCACAAAAATAAAATTTGCAATGAAACAAGCTAAAAAGATAAAGATATTATTTTTAGAAGAATTACATGGCCATAAATTTTGCAATGAACAAACTAAAAAGATAAAGAGGTTGCTTTTATAAGAATTACATGGTATACTACCTCCTTGCACATGGTATAATATAGAACCTACAAGTCCACAAATGAAGTGGGACCCCATTTACCAGAGATTTACCCAAATACTACATATTCACCAAATCGAGCAATATTAACATTAAAAATTAAATACTAAGAAAAGACAATGACTTGAGTATGGCTATAATCAAGAGAAACTTCAATATAGAATTATCTGAAACCCACACCAAGACAAGGCAACAACCTGCCTTCCATACATGAACAAAGGTTGATTTCTCTGCCAGTAGAAAAGATGCATAACATTACCTGAATCTATGAGCCAACTTCATGCATCAATAGCCACAAAGGACTAAAGAGCTGACTTCAATCTATTTTAGACTTTGTTTATTTGAAATCTACTAAACTATAAAATCAATCAGATCGAATGAGCTTCATGCTAATATTCTATCATTCATTCCTATATAATGCTTTGAAGCATCATTAGTCTTAGGAATGTATTTGATAGTTCAATATTTGATGCACTGTTTTATTAGAGGGAAGCGAGCTCTGCTCTGGCTCTTGCTTGTTATTCCAGATAAAGCATCCTTCAACAAGATGAATCATCTACTTTAGCATCCAACACATATTGTTTATAGGTATTGACTGGTGAGCTTTCCTTCCTTCACAATATAATTCTGCGAAGGGAAATATTCTCCCTTGAAGTATCTGTCTATCATATCCTTCATTCCATATGCATACCTTATCTGGAGTAGATATTTTATGAATAATTAGTTAGAAAACTCTCAATAATATCTCTATACTTTTTATGATTCCTGTTTTCTACTTCCAAAGATGACAAAAGTGATAAATTAGTGACAGCATTAAAGCTTTGTGCAATGGACCATGATGCAATATAATTGACTTTTTGAATTATTTATGAGGTACACTTGTCAATCAAATCATTTGCTAGAAAGAAAGGGGTGAAATTGGATGAAATCAGACACCCAACCATCTATTGTAGTCCCAAAGAGATGGGGAGTCATAGCATAGTTTTGCATGGAGCGCCATGAATGATCTTTTGGAGCAGGTTCATCAAACCAAACATCTCCACTGTAACCTACATTGCAGAAAGTCCCAAGATTTAGCAATGTACATGTTTCCATCAATGCAATTGGAAGTTAGCAATGTGCCTATTTCCATCACTATAATTGGTAAGCTAACTTGTTCTAACAAACAGGAACTTAGTTTAGAAATTTAAAACATAGAAAAATGATTCATTGTCTTTTAATTTCCTCCAAGAATGACAAAACGACTGCCAAAGCACAAAAATATAGTTACATTGTTTTATTAGCAACCTATCATCATGCTCTTTCTGAATCTAAGAGAAATGTTTGATGATGGGACTTGTATATCCATTATTCACACTCGAAAGGAGGCAATATGAAGAGGAGTTGAATAGATATAACTGACCTACAATGTGGCCACTTGCAGAAGCATCAACAACTGCTATAGCATCCATGATGCCCCCCCGAGCATTATTCACAATCAATACACCTTTATTCAGCTTGCTAAGTTTCTCCTTGTTAAGTATTCCCCTACTGTAACCAAAAGGAAAGGGAAAGAGAAACAATAATGAGGTTTATGTTCATAATTTGTATAAAATATATAGGCTATATTGATATCTGACGGAATAATGGGAGAGATTATTTATGAAATTGTGATAACGCGCACCTAGTTTTGTCAGAAAGAGGCATACTAATGACAATGACAAGTACATCACATTTAGGTAGAATTTTGTCAAGATTTGTGTCCAATGCTTCTCTAGTTTCCTTTTCCAAATCAGGTCCAATAGAAAGATGCTTGTGGTAAGGAAGCTTACTATTGAAGGGTTGTACAAAGGAATGGAATTCAACATGATGTAATGTTTATTATTATTAAATTGAAGTTTTGAAACAAACAACATGCATGCATAAGAATTATGGAGCAATGATTTTTGAAAAGTTTGTAACATCATGAAGTACGCCCTAAGAATGAATACCTTCAAACGCTTAAGTTGTTCTTTGCCAATACGACCTGCACCAATAGTACCAGTAGTTTTCCCTTCTAGATCATATGACCTATAAGAAATTGTTGCCACTTTCCAATCACCCTCAACAATTTTCTTATATCCAAGCACAAAGTTTCACATCAATATGAGAATGCGCATTAGCTCATCTTCTACCACGGATGCCACACTACTTCCTGTAAATATCATTGAAGAAGGAATTAGTTAAATAATGAAGGATCATTGCGGAAACTTGTTCATATTAAAATGTCCATAACATGAACTTGGTCAATAGGGTAGTGATAAGTGATATACTTGAGATAAAAAAGAAATAGTATTTATAACTTCTGAAACAGTCACACCAGTAGCTACTGTAGCACTTAGATCAATGTGATCAGAACCAATACGAGCTAGAAAAAGAAGCTTTAAGTTATTTTCCTTCTTGATCCTCTCTGCTGTCACACAGGATGGGTGGAAAGGCGTAGAAATCAAAACATGTGCATCAGGTATGTTCTTTTCAAGTTTTGCAAAGGAAAGGAAATCAATTTTGTAAGTTTAGTCTACAGTGGGTTACATTCTCAAATGTAAAAGCAAGCAATAATACATTTCGACGATCCATGCTAGCAAAAAGTACGAAAGGGAAGGCATACTAGAAAATTAATAGATTGGATTGTAGAAACAACTAGCTAACTTGAATTGTGAATAACCAGAAGTCATTTATGGAGAGGTAGTCCTCCGAAGGGAAAAATACCCCTTAGAAAATCTACACAATTTCTGATGCAAAGAAAATAATTTGACAAGTAAACCCTAACACAAAAAGAGTCCTCCAAAAGCAAAATCCCCTAAAAAAAGCCATTGAAACAATTATGCTATCCTTGGTCCAAGTAGGGTGAAATTTGTGTTCAATTCAAAAGGCTCCCACTTGTTAGAAACACCAAATCTACAGGCTTAATATTCAACCTAATCCTTATACATAAGTAACAGAAAATATATCACAATGACATAGAATTCTCGAGGCTAATAGAATGCAATCCTATTGTGTCTCGACTCTCAGCACATGACAAACGAATGAAGATTACCAATATTTGGTCGCTTTACGGGAAATATGGTCCATTGCATCCATGGAAAGTCTCCTCCTCTTCTTGAATTTGGTAATATTAATGCAACGAGGAAAGAAAATGTACTATTGTGGTAAGGGTTTACTTGGCCCCTATTGCATGAAGCATTAACAACTACTATTGTGGCAAGGGTTTGCCTAGCCCTGGCTGCCTGAGGCAGAAAAACTACTATTGTGGGAAGGGTTACCTGGCTCCCTGCTATCGACAATAGACAATGACGTGAAGTCGAAACCATTCAAATGGATGGAACACTGTTTACTCGTAGGCCGCCTATGAGCCTCATTACCTGCAATCAAAGACATTAAGTCAAAATCGTTCGTGAGTGATGGGTTAGGGTTTAACAACTGTTTTTTCCCAACTACTTTTGTATGATCCAATAATTAAACATCTTCCAATCATGTAACATATAATATAATGTGGCAAGGTGATAACAGGTGTACAAGAGGAAAGTTCTTTTCAGAGGGGAATGCCTTACGACGTAAATATTTCATGTAAAGGGATTAACGATTTCTAACATATTTACTAGTCTTTGTTTTCCCATATTTGATTCACTGTTTAAAATTGAAAATAAGCATTTTACTTAAAGTGATGACCTGTTGATGAGTCTTATCATCAATATATTTGAAACCTTCATGACTTGGTTCCATGGAAGAAGAATTAACCACTCATTCCTACAGGATCACTCTTTGTTTGCAACAACGTTCTTCTATGCTACTATTTCCTATGCTACTACCTTATGTCGTTTTCTTTGCAACATGTGGTGCAATTGCTAGTTTAATCTCCTACCTATAAAAACCCAATACACCTTCCTAATTCAAAAAACCCTTATTTTCACTAGATATTGTAGGTATCCATTTTTTCATTAACATTTTTTATACCCCATTATATTTTTTCATAATCTTCGAGCTCCATTTTTGTATAACTACCAATGTAAAATCCTTTTACGCCCTATTGTATGGTTAATATATTTGTAATTTTTTCCTCAATATATATCCCCTGATATGGAAATGAATGAACATGGTCTAGTATTTCTCGCCTAGTAAAGCCCACTTGTATTGCTATTGTTGATGAATATGTAGAATTCTATGCAATGTGTTTCTTTGCCTCAAAATAAAGAGTGTGGTAATTGATTGTTTTTCAATCTCTTATTTAATTCAAAAAAGACAAAAACAAAAAAACTCAATTCGTTATAGAAAAAAAAACCGAACAACATAGATTATGAGAATCACAGTTTCTCTAAACTATCCTCTAGTAAACACAGTTAGCTATACTATTTTAGGTTCAATATAAAAAATCAGTAAAACTATCCCCCCAAGAAAAGAAACCATGGTTAACATTGTATTCAAATTGAAGGAACATTATGAAGGATTTAGGTCACATAAAGGAGACCATAGTTATTAATATAACTTAGTTTTTTTACTGGTAATTGTATGATTATATTATATTATATATATATATATGATCAAGGTTTATTTTTCTATCCTTGGAAATTTAACCAGTTTAGATTCATTTTAACTCTTTATTTATCAAACTCTAAGAGATTAAATCTCTCAAGGTGCAAGCCTTGTTTTTTAGTGCAAAACTTGAGAAAAGGTTTGCATCTCAAGATATATTGGATTTCTCTTGAAGCTTGATAGGCCCAGAGTTAAGATGGATATATATATATATATATATATATATATAATATATATATATATATATATATATATATATATATATATATATATATATATATATATATATATATATATTTCTTTTTCACACATTTAAATATTACATAAGAATACCAATGGAAAAATGATCCGTAGTCAAAATCCTCAACCCTAAAACATCCAAAAGTAATTTTTTTTTTAATTAATAATTAGTAATTATAATTATTAATTTAATCTAATTTAATTTTCAGTTTATATAAGAGTCAAAATATTTACATAATATGATATTACATCTCTTCACATAGAATATTTATATTATATTTTTTGGGCATGTATGTCATTTATAATGTAGAGATGTTAAGACTAAGATGTAAATAGTAGAGCAAAAAAATGTTATCAACAATAACAAGTGAAAAATCAATATTAATAATATGAGTATATAGCAACCTTAACTCCAGATTTAACAAGGGATCAAATCTCTTAAGATGCAATTCTTTTTAATACAAAATTTTAGCATCTTTTTAATACAATATTTTAGGAAAGTTCCCTACTGAAATATTTGATTCATTTTGGCTCTTAGTTTTCAAAGTTAATATGGATCTATATTTATTTTTAGAAAAATATATATATTGTTTATCTTTAACACCCTACACATTAAAATGTTTATACATGAGCTATTTATATTTGGAAACAAAAGACATATATCCATAAGATTCTCTCTCTCTCTCTCTCTCTATATATATATAACC
>APFE030462848.1:129984-145777 GCA_000404065.3 Pinus taeda | reverse complement strand
TGGATGCTTTGGCATGTATAAATATGTATTGTAACATTGAAAGGAATATAATGAAAAATCAAGCTGGTAGTCTCGGTTTGGTATCCACAGGAAAACCTTTGTTTATATTTGTTTTATGTGTTATGCTCTCACATTGTTTATTTTCTGTGTTTTAGAATTCATATGTAGGTAATTTTTGTACGGGGTTAAAACCTACATTTGGTATCAGAATAGATTTGGCTTCAAGAGGATGCCTTCATTGCTAAGGGGTTTTGCTCGGGCCTGTGGTAGACCCTGTTCAATGGGAGATCTGCGAGATCAATTTTGGTGGTGAAAGAAGATGGCGCGCAGTAGAAAGATAGAGATCGAGAAATTTAATGGTCAGAGTTTTGAGTTGTGGAAACTCAAGATGGAGGATCTATTGGTGGATAAAGATCATTGCATCACGGTAGATTTGGGTACTAAACCAACAGGAGTGTCCGATGAAGAATGGAAGTAGTTGGATCAGAAAGAAAAGAGCACAATATGATTATGTTTCTCAGATTCAATATTGTTGAATGTATCAGGGGAAGCTACAACAAAGGCTTTGTGGGACAAGGTAGGGACTTTGTACCGATATAAGTCTCTTGTGAATAAACTGTTCTTGCGGAAAAAGCTGTATAACCTAAGGACTAAAGATGGAGACTCAGTGACAGAGCATCTGAACACATTTAATACTTTGGTAAGTCAGTTAGCATCTATTGATATTAAAATTTCAGATGAAGATAAGTGTATCAGTTTGTTGTGTTCTTTACCGGATTCCTGGGATAGTTTGGTTATTGCAATAGGTAGCAATGCAACTACCTTGTAGTTTGATGAAATAGTCTTAGCCTTGCTAACGGAGGAGATGAGATGGAAAAATATGGAGAGCCAAAATGGTGATGCCTTGTCTATACAAGGACAATCCCATAAAAGAAACAAAAACAAGTCATCGAGTGGGAGATCTAAATCTAGATGGAGATCTAAATCTCTAGGAAAACTTGTAAAGGTGGTGTGCTGGAAATGCGGAAAGGAAGGTCACTTCAAAAGGGACTGTAAATATAAAGCTCTTGACAAAGAAAAGGGATCAAATGAGGCTCGTTCTATAGACATGAAAACCACCTCAGATGAAGGTGGGGATGTGTACTTGGCTTCTTCAAGTACACATGTAGATCATGAGGCATGGTTGATTGACTTAGGTGCATCCTTTCACTTCACTCCCCATAGAGAGTGGTTCTGTGAGTATGAGAAATATGATGGTGGTGATGTCTTCTTGGGGGATGACAGGAACGCTAGAATCATTGGTCTTGGAAAAGTAAAGTTGAAGCTGCAAGGTGGAAGGGTTAGAACACTTCTAGGTGTTCTGCATATTCTCACATTAGCCATAAATCTAAATTTTGCTAGCAAGTTGGATGATGCGGGTGTAAAAATAGTGTTCGAGAAGGTTACCCGCAAGATGGTTAGGGGAGCACTGGTATTGATGCGGGGAGTTTGGATTGGAACTCTGTACAAGTTGCAAGGTAGCACTATTATTGATGGGTGCAACAGTTTTGTGGTTCATGAAATTGGAGCAGAAGATCTAGTGGTCTCTGGAGAGAAGACCATGCCGTCGCATCAAAGACTTGGTCATATTAGAGAGAAGGGCCTTCAAATACTTCATGGTAAAGGTATGGTAGAAGGTATGAGTATTAACTCTATGGATTTTTATTTCTGTGAAAATTGTGTATATAGGAAGCAGAATCGGGTGAGTTTCCCCTCTGGTAGTAAGAGGGAAAACAGATATTAGAGCTTGTGCACAGTGATGTGTTTGGACATGTGAAGGTTCCATCACTGGGTAAGTCTATGTAATAAGTGTCATTTATAGATGACTTCTCAAGGAATACATGGATATATTTCCTTAAGAAGAAATCTGAAGTCTTTGACAGGTTTAAAGAATTTAAGGCTCTCGTGGAAAATCAGATAGAGAAGAAGATAAAGGTGTTGAGGACAAATGATGGTGGAGAGTTTTGTAGCAAGGAATTTGAAGAATACTATAAGACATTTGGTATATCACAACAGAAGTCTACTCCATATACACCTCAGCAAAATGGAGTTGCAGAAAGAATGAACAAGACATTGATAGAAAGGGCAAGAAGCATGCTCAGTGGTGCCAGGTTAGGACAAGAATTATGGGCAGAGGCAGTGGATACTGCATGTTACCTGGTCAACAGGTCACCTTCATCAACATTGGAGGATAAGAATCCACAAGATGTATGGACTGGTAAGAAACCCTCTCTTTCACGTCTAAGGGTATTTGGTTGTGATGCATATGTACACGTTCCAAAGGAGAAAAGAACACAGTTGGATAGTAAATCTGAAAAGTGCATCTTTATTGGGTATAAGGATGGTTTAAAGGGTTATAAGCTTTGGAAGCCAGTAACAAGGAAGGTTGTGTACAACCGAGATGTGGTGTTCAGAGAGGTGAAAGATGTTATTAAACATAAAGTCCAACCAAAGGAACCTGAGAAGATAGAGTTTGAGCTAAAGGAGGAAGAATCATACTCTACAGAAGAGGAGGAATCAGAAGATGAAGAGCCATAAACTTCGTCCGTGAGAAGATCAGTTCGAGAAAGAAGGCAGACTGAAAGGTATAGTCCACCTGCTTTCTGTTCAAAATTTTTTTTTTTCTGTTACTAATGATGATCCCAGAACTGTGAAGGAAGCAATGGATTGAGAGAATGGAATACTTTGGAAATAGGCCATGGTTGATGAAATGGCATCTTTGCACAAAAATGAGGCTTGGGATCTAGTGGAGTTACTAGCTAGAAGGAAACCCATTTGCAGCAAATGGGTGTTCAAAAAGAAGACAAATACAGAAGGAAAAGTGGAGAAATACAAAGCTCGATTGGTAGCAAATGGTTATTCCCGGGTGCTGAGAATTGATTTTGGTGATATTTTTTCTCATGTTGCCAAGGTAACTTCTACTAGATTACTTTTATCTGTTGCTACTGCTTTTGATTTTGAGGTAGAATAGATAGATGTGAAGATAGCATTTCTTCATGGGGATCTGGAAAAGGAAATCTACATGAAGTAACCTGAAGGCTTTATGGTGAAGGGTAAGAAAGAACTAGTATGCAAGTTCAAGAAGTCTCTGTATGGGGTAAAATAGTCACCAAGGATGTGGTATCGAAAATTTGATACATTTATTCGAGGACTTGGCTTCACTAGAAGCAAAGTAGATCACTGTGTATTTTAAATTAATTGGTGACCATGTTATTTATCTGGTCTTGTATGTGGATGATATTTTGTTGGTTGGAGATGACAAAGAAATTATCCAGGATTTGAAGACCCAATTGTCCTCCAAATTCGACATGAAAGATATTGGTGCTACAAACTATATTTTGGGTATGGAAATTAAAAGAGATCGAGCAAAGAGGAAGCTCTGGTTAAACTAGAGGAAGTATGTCGAGACAATATTGCAAAGATTCAATATGCAGGATAGTAAATCAGTGAAGGTTCGTATTCCTATAGGTGTCAAGTTATATGTTAAACAGTGTCCCAAGACACAAGAAGAGGAGTAGGACATGCCCCGTGTTCCATATGAAAGTGCATTCAGTAGCCTCATGTATGCAGTGTTCTATACTAGACCAGACATTGCACATGGAGTGGGAGCATTGAGCAAGTTTATGTCAAAACCAGGAAAGGAGCATTGGACAGCAGTGAAGCAGATTTTCAGGTATTTGCGTAGCACTAGTGATTATGGTTTGTGCTATCAAGGAAGACCAGGATTGGATAGAGTTTTGGATATTCATGGCTTTGTTGATGCAGACTGGGCTGGAGATTTGGGTCAGAGAAGATCTACAAGAGGGTATGTGTTTAACCTATTTGGAGGTGCAGTCAGTTGGATGAGTAAGAAACAGTCTGTAGTGGCACTATCAACTACAGAGGCAGAATACATGGTAGCCACTCATGCAAGCGAGGAAGACGTTTGGTTACAGAGATTGTGTTCAAGTATGGGGTTAGTACAGGAAGCTATAAGGATAGACTTTGACAGCCAAAGTGAAATTTTCTTAGCAAAGAACCTTGCATATCATTCAAAGACAAAGCACATTGATGTTCAATATCACTTTGTGAGGGATATGATATATGACAAAAAGGTGTTGCTGGTAAAGGTGGACACTTTAAAGAATACTGCAGATGCATTGACAAAATCTGTGAGATCTGAGAAGTTCTCTTGGTGTAGAGAAACAATGGCCATTTTAGGGCTGGAAAAATGACTAAGCTCTCCTGTGGCCCCCTGTGAAAAGAAAAAAACAAGTGGGAGAATGTTGGGTTGTGTTATATTCTTTCCATGACAAACCCATGTATTTAATGGGGGGTTAGAGGGGGGTGGAGCTCCACCTTTCGCTGCGCCAATTGTGTAGCAGGGTGGGGGGGGGTCACAACGGGTTTGAGGTGTACCCGTAACCCCACTTTATGGGTTCTAGGGTAGCAGTTTTGAAAATTTTGGTTTTGGACCCTATGTTAGGTTGGGTGGACCCACCTATGGTTTTGTGCATGATTTTCACACATGTCTTTTGGAGGTGATGGTTTTTCGGTCCATGGTTTTGGACACGATGGTTTTCGGTCAATGGTATTAGATGCTTCGACATGTATAAATATGTAATATAACATTGAAAGGAATATAATGAAAAATCAAGCTGGTAGTCTCGGTTTTGGTATCCACGGGAAAATCTCTGTGTATATGTGTTTTATGTGTTATGCTCTCGCATGGTTTATTTTTTGTGTTTTAGAATTCGTATGCAGGTAATTTCTGTACCGAGTTAAAACCTACATACTTTTAGTTTGTGCTAGAGAAGGTTAGGGAAACCATCCTTGGCCACAATTTTGGTTCTATTGGACTAGAATTTGCCTGTGCATAAATATCAGAATTGGCTTCAAAACTGTATAGTGAATGCCTCAACAATGCTTTTTTTAGTTTATCTGAAATTCCATCATTGTACAAGAAACAACATATGGTACATGTTATGCATAGCCTTAATAAGAAAATCTAGGTCACAGATTATTCAATGGAGAGTTGTTTCTTGTCAAATGAGAGTTTTGAAAATAATTTAGTTCGGAATATGAAGAACACTAGCAAGAAAATATTGAGAACATTACATAATATAAATGTACCTTTTTGGTAGATTGAGACTAGAGAAGATGCCAGTTTGTGAGAATTGAGTGCCATGCAATTAGGTTGGGAAGAAAATCTAAAACAAGATGACATTTTTTCCTCTCCAATTAATCCAAAAGATTCATACAGGAATTCAATTCCAACGAAAGGAAATTTACTTGAGAGTACCATGAGTTTTAGAGTACAAATAGAACAAAATGGCTATGGCATGTCTGATGCAAGGGGAAAATAGATGGAAGTAAATGGATCATGTGTAGGACAACAAGTAATTAAACCAAAAGTGCATATGAGCTTCTCTTTGCATGAAGTTTGTCGCAAGGGTGAATTGGTAGGGCTTCATAGGGATGAAGATGAAAGTCCTTCAGTAAGCTTTAACAAGCTTTCCAATCTCACTTAAGAATTAGACTTGAATGTTAGTGAAGACACTGGTATACCATCCAATAGTAGGGAGATTGATTTGAATGGTTTTGGATGGAGCATATGACAATTAATGTTAGCATGTTATTTGAGAAATTTTTACCTTCCATCTTTGACGAAAACCTTCATCACTCACTGAATACTATGTTCATGAATCAGAATTAGGAGTGTGGTTTTATGGTTCTTGACATATTATCTAGGAGTTGAACTACTAAATTATTTAGATAGGCCATCTTCCTTCTTATTGTAATCTTCTGATTGGAAAATCTCTTTATTTTTTAGACCTAGTGAGAAAGAGCGTGTAATGTTTTTTTACCCATAAGTAGAACCCCATGGGATTGATGTTGCTCAATAAAGTGGAATTGCTCAAATTTCCTGAGCTGAAAAGTGAAAGGCACGTGGACAAGCCTCCCAAAGGGAAGCATTAGGAAAAGAGCGTGGATAAGAATGTAACTCTTGGACATCCTATACCGTCAGGTGTTAAAAGTGTGATTTGATATACATGCGTCTAATATTTCTTTATTCCGTGACTTGGGTTTCAAGAAGCACTTTCCCTCAAGGATGGGGACACATAATGCCTCATTTCTCTATGTAACGAGTGATATAATGGCTAATTCTTACTTATTGTGTGGTTGGAAGACATATAAAGTTAAGTTGCAAACCATGATATATTCCATTACAACTACTGTAGTATAGTGTTGTAAGTCTTCTTTGCTTTCCATGTTTGGATTTAAAATAAGTTAAAATATTGTTGTTCATTTTTTTTCTTCAAACCTCTGCTATTACAACTAATGTTGCCTATTATATCACCATTTTCAATACCATTTCCATTTCTACATAATTAAAAACTTTGATGGACAAGTATTTTGACTACTATCAATAGGTTTCCCCATTCAACAAAGTTAAAAAATTCTCATCACTCTTTAAAACAAGCTTGTAAGAAGATATGATAGTGAAAAAATGTTCAAAACCTATTAAAACCGACTCTTTCAACCCTTTTAATCGCCTCAAATCACCTAGAGGCTGCCAAAGCTTTGTCCTCAAACCATTCAGAGAATGAAATAGCTTTTTCCCCTGTAAATGCTCTTCTATTAATGGAGAATAAACACCTCTCAATTTATGATTCCTTGTGTAATGTTTCTAGTAGTTTCAAATTGATGTGCCATTTTAAATTAGTAGATATAATATTCAGGTATCTTAAAGAATTTTGAGTTTTGGTTCCCTTGATAAATATTTTAAATTGTTACAACCATCTAAATCAACATACTCAAGTGATGACATATTTCCCAAAAATGCGATGGGGATGGAGAGATTATCACATTTTCAAAAAACTAGATATTGGAGATGCATTATTTCAGAGAAGGAATAGGGCAGTTGGTTTAGATTAGTGTAGCCGGGTAGGTCTAAATGTCTCATGATTTTGAGTTGCCTAAAACCAATTAGGAGTGATTGTAAAAATGAGATATTTTTCAACACAATATTGCTCATATTTTTTATGCTCTTTCCTATTCATTATAGAAATTAGAAAAAATAAGATGTTGTCAAGCCTTCCCCACTTCCATTTGAGATTATCTTAAAATTGTTAAGATCAAGATTGCTGCTAGAGGTACTCGCCCCTAACTTAACTCGATTGTTCCTTCGGGGCATATGATGAGCACACACCCAACCGAACCATTGACTATGATACGTGCCTATCAGATGCACAGAAGGGTTAAGGATCGGCCTTTAATGTGTGTCAGTCATATCAATATTCAACACACTCAAGTTCCAAGGAGGCTGCAAATGTTAATACACATAATGTGTTTAATACAATGTGGGATGAATTTCACCACAAAATTCTTAGTAAACGATGGATGTACTTACCATATTAAATCTATGGAAGAACTACACAAGGTCCCTATGGACCTCAAGTTTCTTAGTGAAATAGTGTCAGGAAAATAGATGGAGCTGAAACTACGCAAGCGAAGGAAAACCAAATCTCCAGACATATCCCACATACCCAAAAGTGTCAACAAATCTATGGGAATGTCAACTACAAATGGGAATACACCCACCAATTTAATGTAATTCATGCACTCTAGGAGATGCTTGCCTTTTGGATTTTGAATCCTTTGTATCAAATAGGATTCAGCTTTGCCCTAACAAACACATTTCATGGAGTTCAATTAAATACCTGAGTGTAGTGGGTATTTAAACAAAAATAAGAGAAAATCTAGGGATGAAATATTCTTACTTGTATCTTCAACATTATTTCCTCTACATCATTTGAGCAGTTGAGTTGTTACGTGTTGGGAGGACACCAAACTTTTCCCTGGCGATAAGTCTCTCCAACTACCCAATATGATAATCCATTGTAATTTTCTTAGTCTTTGATAGGTGGACATAATCATAGCTATCGTCTCGATCGTAACTAATGATTTGCCTAGGAATATTGAAACCATTAATCTAAATCGAAGGAAAAAAAGGAGAGATTAGGGCATATAATATAGCATTGGAATAACATTTTTAGCAAAAGGGTAAAGAAAAAAATCATAAAATATAGAGATAATTCTTACCAATTTCGGTCGACATACCATTTCATCATCTTGGACCTCATTATGAAACTCGACTAGCCATTTTTTACGGATAGTTTGAAGGCAATCTTAGACATCTATGTAACTTAGGCCCTCAAATGCTCGAACGACTACTTATTTCTCCTCTCCCATATACAAGAAGCATCTACCGTAGGAGAAGTGGAAAGAAGCATTCCTAAAATTAATGTTTCCCTTGAAGATCATCAGGAAGAATTTCAGCCAACCATGGTTTAATTTGAAGGTACATTTTTTGACCAAACCATATCTATTTTAATTGATCTCAGGGCCACGTTAAGTTATATTAGCCCCAAGATAGTGGAATGATGAAAATTGCAAGCTGCTAAGTTTAAAAATCCTTGGTTGGTACAACTAGCCATAGGAGAAAAAAGAAGAGTTTTGGCCAAAGTAAGTAATTGCCATTTAAAATTAGCTAATCAACCTATCATGAAAGATTTGAATGTGTTACCCCTAGTGTCATACAAAATCCTTATAGGTATGGACTGGTTGGAAAAACAATGGTCCCTCATTAACTGTAAAAACAAAACTATTAATTACCAGGATGAGAAGGGTGAAAGGTTGGAAATTCAAGGTATTCAAAAACCTTTGCAATTAAGACCTGTAACAGCGTCCCAATTAGAAAAATGCATTAGAAAATGCTACCAAGTCTATGCAATACAAGTAGGCTATGCTAACTCTAAAGATAAAACTATGTGACTAGAAAATATACTTGTGGTACGAAATTTTCTAGATGTATTTCCTGAAGAAATTCTAGGTCTACCCCGAAAAAGGGACGTGGATTTCACCATTGAGTTAATTCCAAGGGCTGCCCTAGTTTCCCGAGCCCCTTATTGAATGAGTAAACCAGAGCTAACATAATTAAAGATGCAGCTTTAAGAGTTTCTTGATAAAAGGTATATTCATCCCAGTGTCTCCCCACTGGGGAGCTTTGGTATTATTTGTTAGAAAGAAGGATAGAACCCTGTGAATGTGCATAGATTACCATGAGTTAAATAACCTGACCATTAAAAACAAATAACCCCTTCCCCTTATAGATGAGTTATTTGATCAGGTGGAAGGTGAAAACGTGTTCTCAAAGATCGATATCTGCTCAAGCTATCATCAGATCATAATAAAAGAGGAAGATATAGAAAAAACTACATTCAAGACTCGTTATGGACATTATGAGTTCGTAGTTTTATTGTTTGGGATAAATAATGCCCTAACAACTTTCATGTGTCTCATGAACAATATATTTCACTAGTTCTTAGACAAGTTCATGTTAATATTTATTGATGATATAGTAATTTACTCTCGGAGCATAGAAGGACGCAAGGAGCATCTCCATATTATTATGCAAGTCCTAAGAGAGCACCAACTGTATGCTAAGAAAATTTGATTTCTTTGAGGAGGAAATCCAGTACTTGGGACATGTCATCACCAAGAACAGAATCGCAGTAGATCCAAAGAAAATAAGGACTATCACTGAGTGGCCAGTACCGAAAGATGTAGTTGACATAAGATCGTTCATGGGTGTAACAAGATATTATAGACGATTTGTGGAAGGTTTTTCTAGGGTGGCATATCCTATTACCTCTCTTTAAAAGAAAGGAAAAACCTTTAGATGGACTCCCTATTAGAGGAGCTTTGATCATCTCAAACATTTACTCATTGCCGCACCTATTTTTAGCATCGCTGATCCCAATAAGGAAAACGTGGTGGTGGTGATGCTCCTCCCTCCAAGTGAGATTTAGTTGGTGTCATTTGCATGGAATGTTTGTTTTTTGACTCTTACTCTCTCTCTCTCTCTGTTACTGTTCCAATTTTTCTATGAGGATTTTTCTTAGTTCTGAGAATAATTGAATGAATTACAAGTGCTTAAGTATTAATAGATTTAATGGTGTTTTCCTCTATTTTGATGAGATTCAATTGCATGGTATGGTGTTTATATTTATCCATACTTGTTATGAAGAAAAATCATTGAGCTTAGATATGTTGATGGTTGGTTTCCTATCTTTCTATATATTTCCTATTATTAGAATGGTTAAATCATTGAGCTCGAGAGTATAGAAATTGTGTTGTCAATGAATGTATGCATGTAAATTTTATTTCACTTCAGATATTGATGAAGTAGTTGTTGAATCTAACATTCGACTTCATTAAAGGTGCTCAAGGAAAATAGGGTGTCTCTAACTTATGGGATATTATCTATACCTTAAGACTTTAGTGCATGTGAACAATTATGGAGTAATGTGGTTAGCTATATAATGAGATAGTATTGTCTATGCCTTGCATGAGCTATATCAATTAGACGGAATAGGCTCACAACGATATTCTCCTACGTGTTAGTGAGGGGGTTGTCAAAGAGTTTAATGGTTGTATGTATGGTTGTCCATAAGGGTTATTTTGAATTATAAACTCTGACAACTAGATTTAAATGTTATCACCCTGGTACTGGTTGGGGAATAGTGTAGGTAATCTTGCATGTGCATACTAAACAATAGTAGCTTTGCATGCCCATGTTAGCAAGAAATGTTCTATTATTGTCACTTGGAATATTGCATGAAGACATAAAGTTATTGTAAGGTTTGCATATCAAGAGAGCATGTGACATTATGATCCTTGATTTAGTGAGCTAGTGACGACTATGAAATCTTAACCGTAACTGATACAAAAATTTTAAACTTTATGGGGTCTAAAGGCTAGTTAGGCTAAGGAGGTTCGATATACCTATCTAATTATTATGCATGTACTGAGCAAAGATTAAGAAGATAGGGGTATATGAGATCAAGAAGAATAGAAAAAGAGAAGAAAAGAGAAAAGGATAATCTCTGTTGAGATGTCAAGCAGAGTTCTATAGCTACGACCAGATAGTAGTAAGACTATAAAGATCTCATATCAAAAAGAAAATAGGTTCTTGTTTATAGGAACAACTCGGGGGAAGACTACATGAAGTAGTAGTCCTATGGTTGGGAAGAAAAATATCCAACAACAAGGTTTATTCGCTGGAAAGCTTGGACTAGATAAGTGAATTTCGTTAAAGTAATTAGAATTCTACTATGCCTTGTTACATAAATATATTTATAGGTCATTGTAATAGATTGTGGAAATTATCGATTAATGGAAATAGTAGTAGTAGACCGTAAATAACTTCCTTACTATTGGTTGGAGGAAAAATTATGTATAAATTGGTAAAAGAATTTACCATCAAGATTTAGTAGTTCTTATTAAGATTATATAGTAAAACTAAACAAGTGTATTTCAGTGTTGAAAATAATTTCAAAAGTTCCTATTAAAAAATATATGGCAAAATTAAACTAATCATATTTTGATATTGGAAAATAGTTCATGTTGAGATTTTTCTGTTTGAAGTCAAATAGGCAAAAATCTCTGAAGGATGACAACAATAGGGGTTCAGTTCCTAGATTAGCTCCAGGTTGTTGGGAGGGAGTTAATGCCTCCTATATTTGATGTGAGGGAGTTATGAGGCTGTTAGATTCTCTATGCTATATAACATGCAATCATTCGGATGATTTGCTAAGAGAGTGTGAGGATTTCTTGATGTAATCTCCAATTTGATTAATAAACTCCTGATGCCTATGTTTGGTGGACGTAGCCCAGATTGGTTGGGTGAACCACGTTAAAAGATTGTCTCTTATGTGTTTGATCTTCTGTTGTGTGTTTTAAATTGTTTTGCTGTGCCTATGAATTCCAACAATTGGTATCAGAGCATGTTGGAGGTGCTGCCTGGAAGAGCTGGAGCGCTGAGGTGCTGCGTGCGTATGCTGGCGGACTGTGCTGGTGAACCTGCCTGCGTGTGAATGGGTTAGTGTTGGCGGACTGTATACAATTGCTGGTGTGGATTAAATTGCTTGATGGTGTTTTATAAACTGCTAGAGCTCATCAAAAACGGCGTGAAGAGCAGTTGCCGGAGCTGTAATGTGAAGTGTTGTTGCGTGGATCTCCATTGAGCACGCTATTGAGAGGGATCTCCATTGATGTGAGAGTTGATCACGAGCAGTCTGGTAAAGTGCATCTTTCCATGTTTTTTTGTTCAGTCACAGTGAACAATTATGGCTTGATAATGGTAATTGACAGCAAAACTAATATATCTATATATAATTCCAAAGGGGAAGTCATCGCTGGGAAAATGAAACTACCAGCTCTTCGCAGAGCTCAATTACCAAATCAAATCTGTATCAGTCTTCGAATCTAATAACATTTGGTCACCTTAGCATGCTTATTTTTTCCAGAATACATTGTGCTTTTTTTTTTTAAAACGATTCATACATTATAGCTGGATTCATTTAAAAAAAAAAAACTGCAAAACGGATTTAGTTCTGGAAATTGCGCTACCCGTGAAGAACTATTTGGCGGTGTTGTAGGTCTGTAGTAAGAAAAACGCAGTGTGATTTGTTAAAAACCCGCAGTCTCTGCTATAAAACGCAGTGGGAATGTTTATGTGCTGGGATATTGTAGATGTTTTGAAAAGAACGTATATTATTTTTTTTTTAGAAGTGTGCATGAATATTTGTGTGAGCCAGAAGCTAAGCACGCAAAACATTTTTTGTTTGTTGGTTTTTGTTTTTGGCGGTGATCTGAAATAACTGTAACTTGCCCAACAAATGAAATTTTTTTTAAAGGCAAAGGTACAAAAGACATAGGCAGGGTTTTTTGGTTGTGTAAAAACAAATGCAAAGGCAAAAAAAAATTTGTGAAGGGAAGATATTTTTGTTTTAAAGGCATAGGAATTTTTTTTTAAATTGTTGATATTTAAAACGTTGATATTGGAGATTATTGTGTTTTTTGATACAAAATGGCGAAAACTCAAAGTGCCCTGTTTGAAATTGAGAAATTTAATGGCAAGAATAATTTCGAGATCTGGAATGTGAAAATGCATGACTTGCTTGTCCAACAAGGCGTGGTAAAGGCATTGATGGGTAAATCCAAACAACCTTACAACATCACAGACGATGAGTGGGACGAAATGGATGAAAGAGCTGTAAGTGCCATTCGATTATGCCTGGCGGACGATGTCCTGCTTAATATTGTGTCAGAGACAACAACTGCTGGTTTGTGGATGAAACTGGAGAAACTGTACATGACCAAATCCTTAACCAACAGGATTCTCCTGAAGCGACAGTTGTACGGTTTGAGAATGAAGGAAGGTACATCGATTGATGATCATTTAAATGCTTTTAATACTCTTCTTGTGAAATTACAAAGTATAGAAGTAAAAATTCCATCCGAGGATAAAGCTATTACTTTATTGTGCTCGTTGCCCGAATCATGGGATCATTTTGTTACTTCTATAAGTCTTAGTTCATCAGAAACTATTGAGTTTGATGATGTAGTTGCATCCTTATTATCGGAAGAAGCAAGGAGGAAGTCGCATTCCGAAACCTCTACATCAGAAGCTATGATGGTTAGAGGTTGTTCGAAAGAAAGACACCCCAGGAAGTCGAGCGACTCACGTTCAAGGTCGAAAGGGAAGAAGAGTAAGCTAAAGTGTTGGTTTTGTGGCAAATCAGGGCATTTAAAGAAGGACTGCTGGAAGCAACAGCAGCAAACTTCAAAAGCAGAGTCTTCGACAGAGAAGAAGGAGGCGAATACGACAGATACAGGTTCGACATCGGGTTCAGGTATGAGTGATGAAGTATTATCAGTTAATGTGTCAAATCATGGTCAACATTGGTTGTTAGATTCTGGGGCATCAAACCACATGTGTATCCATAAATAATGGTTTAAGGATTATAAATCAATTAATGATGGTGTTGTATACATGGGTAATGATGTAACATGTAATATTGTTGGGATTGGAAGCATACAACTACAAATGTTTGATGGAACAACTAGAATATTAACTGATGTAAGGCATGTATCAGATTTAAGGAAAATTTTGATTTCATTAGGAGCACTTGATTCAAATGGGTATAAAACTGTAATTCAAAGTGGAGTAATGAAAATTTACAAAGGTATCTTACTAGTTATGAAAGCTAAGAAAGTAGGAAATCTATTTCAGTGAGAAGGAGGTACAGGGTCAGCTTTTGTGTCTACTGTATCTACACATGACAGTAATTCCATTCACTTATGGCATCAAAGATTGGGGCATATGAGTGAGAGAGGGTTGAAAATTTTGGCTGATCGCAAGTTACTTCCAAATCTAAAGTCTGGAAAGTCAGATTTCTGTAAGCATTGTTTGTTTGGTAAACAAAGTAAACAAAAGTTTAAAACAGGCAAACATACTAGTAAAGGCATACTTGATTATATCCATTCAGATGTTTGGGGACCAGCCCCTACAACTTCATATGGTGGTTCGTCTTATTTTGTATCATTCATTGATGACTTTTCTAGGAAGGTCTGGGTCTACAAGTTGAAAAGAAAGTCTGATGTTTTTTCAGTTTTCAAGCAGTTTAGAGCATTGGTAGAAAACAACACTGGTAGAACAATAAAATGTTTACGAACTGACAATGGTGGTGAGTTTACTTCCAAGGAGTTTGATAGCTATTGTAAGGATGCAGGGATCGAGAGGCATAAGACCACAGTTTATACTCCTCAGCAGAATGGAGTTGCTGAACGCATGAACAGGACTCGTCTCAAGAGAGCAAGGAGTATGCTGAGTAACGTCGGGTTGCAAAAGGAGTTGTGGACGGAAGCGGTGGCAATAGCTTGTTATGTGATAAACCGATCTCCATCGACGGCCATAGACTACAAGATTCTGCAAGAGGTATGGAAAGGACACCCTTGTGACTATTCTAAACTCAGAGTGTTTGGTTGTGATGCATATGCTCTAGTGCCTAAACATCAGCGAGCTAAGTTAGATCCAAAGTCTAAAAGGTATATCTTTGTTGGGTATGGTATTGGAACAAAGGGATATAGATTGTGGGATCCTACTACCCGCAAAATCATCATCAACAGAGATGTAAAGTTTAATGAATCCTCTCTTGTACAGTTAGATGTAGATAGTAGATTGAAGCAGGATGATGTATCTGACTTTCAACACATTCAGTTTGATAGCATTTCTAATGATAGTCATGATGACCATAGTTCAGATACTAGTCCTGAACAGGTTTCAAAATTAGAACATGAACATGGTTAAGGTATAGATCATGAATAGGTCTCAGATACTGATGATCAAGAAGTTCCTACAGATGGTAGTCAGCCAATCAAGGAAGCGCCAGAAACATCCTTAAGGAGGTCGACAAGAATCAAATGGCCACCGAGAAGGTATGATGATTATGTTACTTTAGTTTCATTTACTGCTAATGACGATGAACCTCTGTGCTATCATGAAGTAATAGAAGGTTCGAAAGTGACAAGTGGAAAGCAGCCATGAAGGACGAAATGATGGCCTTAGGTAAGAACGGCACATGGGACTTGGTTGAGCTTCCGAAAGACAGGAAAACTGTGGGGTGTAAATGGGTTTTCAAGCTGAAACGGGGTGTGAATGATATGGAAGACAGGTACAAAGCGAGGCTGGTTGCAAAAGGGTTTTCTCAGAAAGCCGACATTGACTTTCATGAGATTTTTTCACCAGTGGTTAAAATTGTTTCAATTAGAATTGTGTTAGCATTAGTGGCTTTGCTTGATTTAGAGTTGCAACAATTAGATGTTAAGACTGCATTTCTACATGGAGACTTATATGAGGAAATTT